>CM033473.1:289030978-289088973 GCA_019447015.1 Hymenochirus boettgeri
GGGGGGAGAGAGAGAAGGAGCGGAGCGGAAGAGAGCGAGAGTAGCAGCGAGGCGAGCGAGCGATGAGCGAGCGAGGGAGCGAGAGGAGCGCCGAAGGGAGGGGGGGGCGTTATGGGTGGATACATGAACAATCCCAGACGTACAATCCCGATCGCCGGTTTGTGTATGGGTGATCGTACGATCGTTGTAGGATTTCTGTTATTATCGGGCCAACGGGAACATTTTTATTCTAAGATATTCCCGATCGTACGATGGGAATAATGTTAGTGTATGGGCCCCACAAGGCTATGTGCTTCTATTAATAACGTGTCATAGCTCCGCCCCTTTATGCAAATAGCTACTATCATAACTGTCACTTGGTGAAAAAGTGAAAAGCAAATTAAAAGGGTAAAGTTAATTTAGGGGGCGGTGGCTCAGTGTTTCACACTCTCAGCGTGGGGTCCTGGGTTCAAGGCCTTGACACCCTGACGAAGTGTCCGGGAAAGGGCGTGAAACGCACGTCAGTGCTACGGCAGGTGGGGGAGCGAGACATGTCATCTGGAGAATGATAGAAATAGAGACTGTGCTTCTATCAATTAGGGAACATTGACATAGACAGCTTGAATCGTTTTGTAGGAGGGGCGGGTGAAGAGGGCTCTGGGCCTGCCTGGCACATCGGGCACCTCGGAGTCCGTACTCATTAGACCTGACACCAGTCTTTTTGGCTTTTGAAAGATGTGGGACAGGCGAAGAGTCGCCAGTTTGTATTTACACATGTAAGGCCCTTAAAGGGAAACTACAGTGCGTATAAAGTTTTTTTAAAAACAGTTAAAATAAAAAGTACCTGAGGCAGGTAGGTTAGGATTGGTGCTTTTTACCTCCCAGTATCATTTCTATGAGGAGCAGCAGCACACAGAAAACTGCTTCTGCCAGTCTTCCTGTATGCTTCAGCACTATCTTTAATATAGAATGGCCCAGGGCCGTAACCTGGCAGATGAAAACTGTATGTGCTGTAGCTTCCCAACAAAACTATATTGGGAGGTAGGAATAATCAATCCTATCTTCTTGCTCCAGGTACTTTACATTTTTAAAAAGCAAATTTTTACAGTATAGTTTTCCTTTAAGACCTGATACCAGTCACAGTTGTGAGATTTTAATGTGGGACAGGCGAAGACTTTCCAGCATTTATGGAGGTCTGCATAACTGTGAATTGTAATTGTGCAGAAGATTATGGGAGCCTTGTAAAGTCCCGTTGTTTCCCCTCTTTGCTTCTGTGATCATGTGTAAAGCCTATATCTCCATCGGTCTAGGTATAGTGGACTGCTAATTCATAGTACGTAGACTGTATTGAGACATACAATATGAGTCCCGTATTAACTGTATTGATCAATCTATACAATTTACAATCTACATGGACTTGCTTAGGTCCGCTCCCCCGCCTGCCTTTCTTCTTCTTACGGTTACCCTCTTGGTAATGTGGTATTTGGAATTGGTGTTTAGTGCTGCTGGTTACAAGGTACCATTCCGTGTACTCACACAGAACGGTACCTTGTAACCAGGAGTCTAATACGGCAGTTACTTAGAACCATAAGAGCAGCCAAGGCCGCCCGCGATGGAACCTATAAGCCATCTGAGACGTTGGGCTAAGGTGTATTGCAGGTTGGAGCGGCAGCTCATTTATATCACACGGAGATGCAGGAGGCAACAACTGAGGAACATATATTGGTTCAGGTGTGGTATTGCTCTGCACACTATGCAAGGTATACTTAAACATAAACGGCAGCCTGCCTACATTGTTTTAGCCCCATAGGAGGGGTTGTTTTTTTTGCCTATTAAGAGTTCTATCTATTCATTCAGCTACACACTTACCTGTTTGGAACATTGACTTCTAGTATTCCAACTAGGGGCCCCTAGGATTTTTAAATTTGGATCCATATAACATTTTACTGCCAATATAGGATGTGAATCTTTACACCGTGCAGAGTATATATTTAGTATATTGGTTATATGTTATTATATTATTTTCTATAGAAGGGATAGGTAAGAGGGTGGGCTGTTTTTAGATACTATGCATGCTGAGTATGATTATTGCGGTCTGATTGTTTTTATATGTATACCAATAAATATGTGAATATGTTTATATGTACATCAATTATTGCATATAGCGCGGGAATACCTACTTTATACTGAAGTCTAATGATTTCAATATATAATATATTAAATAACATCCGTTCCCATTCTAGTGGGTAAATAAACTAAAAAGGACAGTGTGGAACCATTTCAGGTCATAGACAAGATGGCGTCCGGTGGACAAAATGGAGTCTGCAGGCCTACCATAGCAATATCTGCAAATTTAGCATTATGAATGAACTTATTGAATAAAAGATCTATACATTATGAAATGAGCTCCCATTTTTCAATTAAAACGTATTCTAATGAACATGGTTTGGATGTCAAGTTTAAAAAAAGAAAAATTTTGGAGGCAGAAAATAACTCCAGCCGTCATGAAGACAATATAATTGTGTAAATAACAGAACACTGATCCACTGGCATGTGAAGAGACATCATCGCCCTCTCTAGTGCCAATGGAAGGCACTACAGGACAGGAGAGCTCTGAACTGAATCTGTAGCTCTACTAAAAATCTCTCATTAGGTTGGCATGTCAACCCCCCCCCCCCGAGTGCACAGGGACAGTCCGCCATGTTCTTTATTACTGTAACAAATATTTACTTATATAATCTGCTGACGAATATGGAAATGTTCACCCCAAAAAAACCAAGAACCCTATTGCTAGATTACAAAAAGCTAATTAGAGTTAACAGTTAACTTCCCGTGTGCTTTGGTTCCAGAGATCTACAGTACATCTATGCAGGAAACTTTCAATCACAGTCGCTACCCTCCTCGTACCCATCCACACTTGCAACATGGATGCTCAAACAGAGCTGGACTCTCTTCTTCCCCTGATTTTCCTACTAAGGAAGCTGCTACAGATTGAGTGTGATTTAAGCTAGCTATACACATGCAGATGTTTGAGTGCAAAGATCACAAATCTGATCGGATAAATCGCTTGACATCGTCGAGTGGTCGATTGCATAGACTGATAAAGGTTTTCAAAATTTTGAGTAGTCTGTAAAGGAGAAGGAAAGTCTAAAGATAAAGGATAATGAGAACCCAAACTGCTATATTTTTCAGTTGCCTATAACGTGTTTCTTAGTGCTGCTCCTCCTTTTTTCCTAAGCTCCTCTGCTTCTGGTAACACCTTCCTGTGAGCCAAATCCTCATTTGACACCAACCCCAATAGACTTGAATGGGAATTTAATCACCAGCTGAAAAGGACCATGGGAAACTCAAGGAAAGGGAACATCAATATATAGAATGGTATTTGTTAGCATTTAGAAATGAAAAATATAGCAGATAAGGTCCTCGTTTCACGGGAATCACTGGAACATCATTCATCATTCTCCTGTAATAAATGCTATCTCTTGGACTTTACCAGGAGACATCACATGTTTAGACGTCACCAGGGCTTTGCAACCAGACATCATCTCAGTCTGTCAACTTAAGTGGGCCATACATGAGGCAATCTCCTGATAAGGCCAATCAATCATACACAATCCGATGATCGTATTATATTGCCATATCATATAACCAGAGATTGCATCGTGTATGGGCCCCTTAATTCTTTCTGTGCAGTAAGGACTGGCCTAATATGATATAATTGAAAGTCTCTCCCTTGTATTCCATCATTTAGTAAGATGTTACATGTTCAGAGAAAGTTAATTAAATTAATAAGGGGAATGGAGGGGCTTATGGATGGAGGACTATGCAGGCAGATTAGACAAGTTAGGGCTGTTTAGTGACGTTTGCGTGGTAATATGATAACCTTATACAAATATATTAATGGGCTACCCCAGACTGGGGTTACCTTGACGTGGTTGGAAGGCTTTTCATTCATGTGATCACAATAATGTATACTAAAACCCCTTTGTTTATAAAGTATGCCAGTGTGCAGATAATATGATATTGTATGGGGCCTAGGAATGTGCATTGATTATCTTTTCTATGTTTGTATAAATGTATTAATGGGCCATACAATAAATTCTCTGGTGCTTTGTTCACTAATAGGTCATAGGGCTTACTATTTATTTTATTATTATTTATACATGTGGGGGTAGAGGAGGTTATAACAGAAATAATAGTGTAATCACTCATTTGAAATGTTTCTCTCTTGTTCTTTAGTCTTGTCACAAGACGGTTTCTATACAAAATGATGTTTTAGAAACAAAATATAATAAAAACGGAGAAAACGGTCCTCCTAAGAAAAACCTATTTAAACGGAGGAAAATGCCCGTGAAATTTGGTACCACGGAGCGGCGCACACAAAATTCATTAAACAAGACAAAATTCAATAACGGACAAAGTTAAACGCATTAAATAATTTGCATAGTTATAAGCGCTGACCTTGGAGTTCTTGACAATAGACATTTTACCTTGGTGATGGGAATAGATGTCAGACAGGGTTGGCCCTGATGGATTACTCTGAGAATCATGGCATCTGCATGGATAATCCATTAACGGGAGTCAGATATGGTGCTATGGTTTCTAGTTCTTAATACAAGTAAAATGCCATTTTCTGAGGTTACCCTGTAAACGGACACAGTTCCAACATCTGTATGACGTCGTTCATCCATTGGTCCCTATAGCAGAAATAAGAAAGGGAGCAACATAGAGCCTCTCTGGGCCAAGTAGATGAAGCAAGGATAGGGGTCCTAGGGCACAATAACGATATTTACAGATATAAAATTACAACCAGGATGGTAGAATTACGCATCCGTACGTGTACAGTAACCTGCCTTATTGTACGTTTCTGATACCGCAAGTTTTTAAATAGGACCCTTGGTTAAAAAAACGGAAATGTTAGGTTTAAAGGTTTTAAAGGGCATGTCTACCCTTAAAATACATTTTTGCCCTATCATAGTATATCTTCCCCTAGCCCCAACCGCTATAAAATGAATTTAAGAAAGTGCCCCGATCTATACTTACCTTCCCTCTCTCCTCCGACGCCCGGCCTTCTGCTTGCAAGACACTGCAAGCAGGGGGCGGGACCAGCAGCCGCATCCGTGATTGGCTAAGAGGCAGCCAATCACGGACGCGGCTGCCGGCTTCTTAGAATCCTGGGGGAGAGAGGGAAGGTAAGTAGAGTTCGGGGGTCTTTCTTAAAACTATTTTTTAGCGGTCGGGGCTGGGGGAAGATATACTAATATATGGGCAAGGGGTTTTATGGTAGGGGGAGGGACCGCAAAATGGGAGGGAGAGGGACGGGGAGAAGGGCTGCAGTACGCATGCCAAACTTCTCCCAGAGGCGAGACAGGATGGACTCTGCTATCCTCCTGGTGGGCAGTTTTTGGGAGTTTGGGGGGGGACTACAGGAGAACCATATGGAGCTGGGATGTGAGGTAAGGATTTTATTACACTACATGGTGGGGCCATTACTGGGGGGGATTATAGTTTTGGGGGTGGACATGCCCTTTAAGGTTGGAAAGTAAGATACTGTAAAAATTTTATTTTTCTGTCATATGCCCTTTTTCTACAAAATACATCTCTCATCTCCCAGGTTTAGTGCACATCTCAGCCCAAATTACTGATTTCACTGTAGCTTTTTTTAGTTTGCCCGCCCAGACACAAATCTGCACGTGCTGCACGAGAGTTCAGAGAGCCTTTTATCCATTTTCCTGCTTGCCACAGCTGTCAAGTTACTACTGGCTGACCTATACCTGACCTACTTGAGCAAGGCAGAAATAAATATATTTCGTATTCACAATAAAGTGAGTGGAATCTACAACACAATGTGCACAAATACAAATCACTGTTCCGCAATGGTGATTCTTAAAGACACGGGTAACCGTTAGTTAAGAAAGGCAGAATTTGTCATGGCCTCTTTTTAGTAAATTAAAACTTTAAATCTATAGCAAAAAATGTAGCCGCAGTCAAGCGGCATCTTTGACAGCTCACCAATCACTTGTCTAGTTCAGTGCGGGAGACTGGAGTTTCCTCTCCAACCAGGTATATAAAGATTTTCGGGGAGATTCGATAAAAGTTCTTATCATCTAAAATGGTGCTAATTTTGCCCCAACCAATCAGATCTTATTTAACATTTGAAAGCTAACATCTGATTGGTTGGGGCAAAATTAGCACTATTTTTGACGATAAGAACTTTTATTGAATAACCCTATTTGTTTTTTTGTTTTTTTTAAATGCAATTTCACTTTAGGTGCCCTTTACGTTTTCCATAATCTTTAAATCAAACAATTGAGACACGTTTGATTTTTTTTAATGATATTTTGTAGTTTGACATCTTTGGAGTTAGGAAATGTTTTTCTCTCTGGAACGTCCGTGGCTTGGAGAACAGAAATAAAATAAGGATTTTTGGGGGATTTAAATGAGTTTAATTTCAAGGCTGCTCCATACAGTTTATTGCCTTTAATTAGGGAGAAGGCTCTGGAAGCACGCCCACCTTGCAAAGCTTTGTTCACGGAACCTTTAAATTGGAAAGTTAAAAAACAAATAAAGAACAGACACGTAGACTGCGTTCAATGGATCTTCGAATAGTTGCACAAGACAATCATTTAAATAAATGTGTTTATTGTTATAATGCTCAGCTAGGCATTCTAGAAACATGCATTGGCCACAGAGACATAAAAGATCAATGGAATTCTGGGAGTGAGAATTTATATTTTATTTTTTATTCCAATGCTGTTTTATAGGATGAGCATGCAAAAAACATTCAGGGAAAGTTCTTATCGTTAATAATGGTGCTAATTTTGCCCCAACCAATCAGATCTTATTTAAAATTTGTAAGTTAACATCTGATTGACTGGGGCAAAATTAGCACCATTATTAACGATAAGAACGTTTATTGAATTGAATCTCCCTGTTTATGTTTTAAAGCACATCTCCACCCTTAAAACAAAAATCGGACAACCCCAACTGCTATTTTTACCCGTTTATTATAAGCATTTGTAACTAGATATTTAATGATAAGTTCTATTCCATTCTGGTAAAAGTATCCGCCTCCTTCCTCTTAAAGCTTTTTTTATAAGCAGAGGAGGCAGCAGGTGAAACAGCTGTCAATCATTGGTTGTGATGTCACAGCCTTGATTGACTGCATGGAGGGAGGGGTCAGCTTGCCAGAATGGGGACAATAATTATCCTTAAATATCTGGTTAGTAATGCAGGTAATAAAGTGCAAAATATATCAGCTGGAGTTTGGGGCAGGTAAATGACAATTGACCCTTTTAAGGGTGGACATGTCCTTTAAATGCTCTGCTGCATTTTATGTTCGATGGAGGGATGTTTGGCTCCTTTAATATACTGAATATACTTTAGTTTACCTTTAAAAGGTAGTTGACCAATGATGTTCTATGTGATAAATAAAGTCCCCAATGGATGTTTAGGGGGTTACTGTATTGTCTCCGCCTGACTGTAAAGTGAAAACTATAGCCATTCAGATTACATAGGGAGTCTGATTACTGTCCATGGTCCTGCAAAATCCTTATTGCATCTGTGTTAAGCACAGGCGCTGTCTGTGGTGCTGCAGAGTCTGATTAAAGCTACAGTAGGTGTAGATAGGAGTGCTGTCCATGGTTCTGCACTGTCCACTCTTTACACATCCAGACACTTCTGAGCAGGGATCTGCAGACTGTTTTGAAAACTGCAACTCCCAGCATTCCATGGCTACCCTCTGTAGTTGAGGATTGCTGGGTATTGCATTCATATCATCTGGAGGGCCACAATTTGAGGGTTTCTCTGGTTCAGACTATACTCCTCCATAGTTGTAGTTCAGCAGCATCAAGTACATATCAATTGTTGAACCCTCAGATAACTGGGAAGTGAAATTCTAAATACATTAATAATGAGCACATTGATAGGGATAAGTTACAAGCTGAATATTTGGCGAGCTGTCAAACATTCTACTGAAGACACAGATGAAAGATTTCAAACTCCTCCCCTATTCAGTTCCCCCGACACCCCTTCCTATCTCTGAAATAGGCAAGTGGTGAAGGTCAGACCAGGAGAACAAGCTGAAGAGCTGTTAGCTGCCACACGATTGGCATATTTGACAGCTCAACACTCGTCTTCTATGGCACAATGGGAGGTAGAACTATTGTCTCCTACCTCCTAGAGAATTTTTTTTAAATTACATATTTAAAGGTAGAGTCCACACTCAGAACACAAGTCTATACTTAATAATTTTCACTTAGTGAATGTAATAAGCATGGCTACATTTAAACTGTTTACTGACTCTGGTTACCTTAACTTTGCCTTTTTACCTCAGCAGTATTGTGGAGAAATCCTCTTGGTTTCCCGTGGAAGCTCAGCATTTTAACAACTTAATATTCACAGGGAAAAGTGAGAAGAACTTTGGTAAAATTAGAACTCTGCAGAATTAAAAATATTATTTATCCCAGTTAAAGATTATGCAATCCATTCAGTCTCCTTTATATTTTCGCTTCAGTTACCCTTTAAATTAAAAAAATGGGTCACCAGCAGGGGGAGCTATTGTGCACATGTAACAACTCCTGACAATATCCGAAGGCATTATTTCATTAAAGATAATCTAAATCCCTTTAGTGCATGGTTGAACCAAGGAACAGATAAACTGTTTAGAGTTACAGCCAGGTCAGTAAAGGGTTAAATCTGTTCTGTAAAGCTTTACAAGTCACCGGGGCAGAATGCGGAATACTTGCACCGCCATGAAGACATTTATATTACTTTAACACTTCATTAACCTCTGTGATGATAAAAACAAATTTGATTTACATCATAAGGAGTTCATTTGTCTTGATTTATTCTCAGATTTCCCTGCGCTGGGGCTCAGTCTTCCTGGCGTTTATTATCAGACATCGGAATCCTGATTTCAAGGTCTGTAATTCCATTGGGGTGTCTGGAATGGTTGGAATATGTAGGGGCTCTATACTGTGTATCTGTGTATGGAGTCCGATTGTCAGTTCTGTAACCATACAAAACATAGAGGCCCCCGATCCAATCTATACCTAGTTGAATAGGTTAAAAAAATGACATACGTCCTTTTAGGCTGAGGCTACACTGTGGCGGATGACAACCCTCATGAAAAGCACACGTGCATCAGAGCACGTTACCAATATGTGGTGCAACCAGAGCACATGATATCTGCAAAAAAAATGGTGGTCTCCGAAATCAGATCACGGTGCATGTAATGTGATCATGTAATGTGGCCACAGACATGCACTGGTCTGCGATTCTCTGATTGACGCCTAGCCCTAAATTCAAACTTTTTACTCTACCTGCCTACCTACCAAATGCAGGCCTTACCCTACCTATGATGCCTTCCTTATGCAGGCCTTACCCTACCTATGATGCCTTCCTTATGCAGGCCTTACAGAAGGCTCTGGAAGCACGCCCACCTTGCAAAGCTTTTCACGGAACTTAAATTGGAAAGTTAAAAAACAAATAAAGAACAGACACGTAGACTGCGTTCAATGGATCTTCGAAAGTTACACAGACAATCATTTAAATAAATGTGTTATTGTTATAAGCTCAGCTAGGCATCTAGAAACATGCATTGGCCACAGAGACATAAAATACATGGAATTCTGGGAGTGAGAATTTATATTTTTTTTATCCATTCGTTTTAGATGAGCATGCAAAAACATTCAGGGAAAGTTCTTATCGTTAATATGGTGCTAATTTTGCCCCAACCAATCAATCTATTTAAAATTTGTAAGTTAACATCTGATTGACTGGGGCAAAATTAGCACCATTATTACGATAAGAACGTTTATTGAATTGAATCTCCCTGTTTATTTTTTAAAGCACATCTCCACCCTTAAAAACAAAAATCGACAACCCCCAACGCTATTTTACCCGTTATTTATAAGCATTTGTAACTAGATATTTTTAAGTTCTATCCATCTGGTAAAGTATCCGCCTCCTTCCTCTTAAAGCTTTTTTATAAGCAGGAGGCACCAGGTGAAACAGCTGTCCATCTGTTGTGATGTCACACCTTGATTGACTGCATGGAGGGAGGGTCAGCTTGCCAGAATGGGGACAATAATTATCCTTAATATCTGGTTAGTAATGCAGGTAATAAGTGCAAAATATATCAGCTGGAGTTTGGGGCAGGTAATGACAATTGACCCTTTTAAGGGTGGACATGTCCTTTAAATGCCTGCTGCATTTTATGTTCGATGGAGGTGTTTTTGGCTCCTTTAATATACTGAATATACTTTAGTTTACCTTTAAAGAGTTACCAATGATGTTCTATGTGATAAAAGTCCCCAATGATGTTTAGGGGGTTACTGTATTTGCCTCCGCCTGACTGTAAAGTAAAACTATAGCCATTCAGATTACATAGGGAGTCTGATTACTGTCCATGGTCCTGCAAATCCTTTTGCATCTGTGTTAACACAGGCGCTGTCTGTGGTGCTGCAGAGTCTGATTAAACTCAGTAGGTGTAGATAGAGTGCTGTCCATGGTTCTGCACGGTCCACTCTTTACACATCCAGACACTTCTGAGCAGGGATCTGCAGACTGTTTTGAAACTGCAACTCCCAGCATTCCAGGCTACCCTCTGTAGTTGAGGATTGCTGGGTATTGCATTCATATCATCTGAGGGCCACAATTTGAGGGTTTCTCTGGTTCACGATACTCCTCCATAGTTTAGTTCACACATCAAGTATATCAATTGTGAACCCTCAGATAACTGGGAAGTGAAATTCTAAATACATTAATTGAGCACATTGATAGGGATATTCAAGCTGAATATTGGGCGAGCTGTCAACATTCTACTGAGACACAGATGAAGATTTCAAACTCCTCCCCTATTCAGTTCCCCCGACACCCCTTCCTATCTCTGAAATAGGCAAGTGGTGAAGGTCAACCAGGAGACCAACTGAAGAGCTGTTACTGCCACACGATTGCATATTTGACAGCTCAACACTCGTCTTCTATGCACAATGGGAGGTAGAACTATTGTCTCCTACCTCCTAGAGAATTTTTTTTAAATTACATATTTAAAGGTAGAGTCCCACTCAGAACACAGTCTATACTTATAATTTTCACTTATTGAATGTAATAAGCATGGCTACATTTAAACTGTTTACTGACTCTGGTTACTTAACTTTGCCTTTTTACCTCACAGTATTGTGGAGAAATCCTCTTGGTTTCCCGTGGAAGCTCAGCATTTTAACAACTTATATTCACAGGGAAAAGTGAGAAGAACTTTGGTAATTAGAACTCTGCAGAATTAAAATATTATTTATCCCAGTTAAAGATTATGCAATCCATTCAGTCTCCTTTATATTTTCGCTTCAGTTACCCTTTAAATTAAAAAATGGGTCCCCAGCAGGGGGAGCTATTGTGCACATGTAACAACTCCTGCATATCCGAAGGCATTATTTCATTAAAGAATAACTAAATCCCTTTAGTGCATGGTTGAACCAAGGAACAGATAAACTGTTTAGTTTTACAGCCGGTCAGTAAAGGGTTAATCTGTTCTGTAAAGCTTTACAAGTCACCGGGGCAGAATGCGGAATACTTGCACCGCCATGAAGACATTTATATTACTTTAACACTTCATTAACCTCTGTGATTATAAAACAATTTGATTTACATCATAAGGAGTTCATTTGTCTTGATTTATTCTCAATTCCCTGCGCTGGGCTCAGTCTTCCTGGCTGTTATGATTATGACACAATCTCGATCATTGTATTCCATTGGGGTGTCTGGAATGGTTTGGAATATGTAGGGGCTCTATACTGTGTATCTGGTATGGAGTCCGATTGTCAGTTCTGTAACCATACAAAACATAGAGGCCCCGATCCAATCTATACCAGTTGAATAGGTTAAAAAATGACATACGTCCTTTTAGGCTGAGGCTACACTGTGGCGGATGACAACCCTCATGAAAAGCACACGTGCATCAAGCACGTTACCAATATGTGGTGCAACCAAGCACATGATATCTTTTTACGAGGACATCGTTTGCTCAAAAAGTTGGCATTATCAATATTACAGACCATCAAGTATCTCTATCGATAATCAGCCGTTCCTCTCCGAATAAGTCCCGGCCGTGCTGAGTATATAGGACTTTTATTCACAACTGTTATGTTTTGAATATCCCTAAAACAAGATAAGGTAGCTCGGTACAGGGGTTAAACTATCCCATATCCCAGTTCTGTGGCAGTATAGTTGGATGGTACTTGTGCAAAACCCCCCATTTCTATAAGGGCGCAAAGCAGCACAAAAAAAAACTGCTTCTGCCAACCTGCAGCTTGTTGAGCTCTTCAACAAACACAAATCGGGAAGGTTGGGAATAATCTTACCTCACATGCCCTAGGTAACATGTTCATTTTTTTAAAAAAGTTTTATTTACAGTATGTTGCCCTTTAATTAAAAGGTGCAAGGGGAAGCCAGCAGTTCAGTTTTGATGTTACAAAAGGTGCAAAATTGCAACCAATCAAAAATGATTCTTCGAACTGTTTTTAAAACCAGTTAAAAGCTAACATTTGAGTGGATCGCAAATTAATTAGCACGGGCAAACATTACCACAAATCCCACCTAGCAAAGGAGTATGTATATTCTTTTATATATAGCTAAAGGGTCATTCCTTTTTTATCCCCCAGATTGCTGCATATACAGGTTGGTTGTTGTATCAGATAACAGACCAGTTTTACCATATAAACAATATCCCTGTTTTCCTATAAATGGAAATTGATTGGGGAAAAAAATGGCCCGACAAACATCAATGTGAAAAAAGCAGTTTTCAATGGTGCTTTAATCTCGCTGCCAAAAGATGGCACCAATCAGAACACTTATTATGATGCGACAACAAAATGTTTAAATCCAGGGGCCAAAAGAACTTAAAGGGGCACTATACTCAATAATGACTTTGCCTCATCTTAATCTCAATTGAATACATGTAATTCGCACTTACTCTGATTTGTGTGCGCTGCTGCTGCATGCCTTATCCAGCACACATTTTGTTTAGCAGTATCCCCCCTCCTCTTTTAACCACTCACACTTCCATCTGACCTGACTTTTTTCCCAACAAAACCAACTGCACACAGCATTAAAAAACATTCCAACTGTCAAAACTCTGTCCACCATTCCAGCTACAGTAAAAAACTACTCACAGAAGAATAGGGTTTGAGAGCAAGGAACTGATTGACAGATGAACTATAAGAAGTTTCTTTAGAATGATAGTTCCCAGTATGGTTAATTTTAAAATAACCTGTTTTTGGTAGATTATGCCCTGTAAAGGAAAAGCTCCACCCTCAAACAAACTGTGATTTGAAAGGGCAGAAGCTGTCTGACATACAGCAATTCCCCCAGGGGGGAGAAGGGAATAGTAGCAGTTTATTGGTATGTACAAATGTAATACAATGAAAAAATACACTTCTAGTAATAATTGAAGCTTAAAGCGTTTTTAAGTGCTCTTTACTCCTCATTCCCATTCTGACTGTTGTTGAGCCTCAGTATTACCCATTTGATAGATTGGGCTCTCCGGTTCTTGTTCTGCGGTATTGAGATCCACAGAGAGGACGTTGGAGTACAAATGATGCTTCACCAAAAAAAACCCCCCCCCCCCCCCCCCCCACCACCACCACCACAAAAAACCCCAACGGCGCGTTTCTGATTTTGTTTTCCCTGTAAACCTTTTTCCAAAAAAGGAATTTGACAATGAACATTCGTTCCATGCAGAGAGACAGAGAAACTCATTGCATCCGGTTTGGAATTAAATCCCCGTTGCCCCTATGGTCAGAGGTGGTCTCAGGGTAATTGCGCTCGCTAACAATGAAGAAAATCACAAAAGAAGGAAAAGCAAAATGAAGACGGAGGAGAAAACAGGTTAAAAAGATCGAGAGAGGCAAAGGGAAGGAGATTGTACAACAATCACACCAAAAGAGAGTTGTGCTCACAACGTATTGCATAACAAATAAAAAACACCACAAGGTCTGCTTGTTGCCATTCTTGGCATCTGTAGACACTTGGCAAATTCTGACCACATTAGATGTTAGCATTTTAATGGGTATTTGAGTGAATAAACATTTGATTTGGTTGTGAAGATAAATTAGGATTTGTGCCCTTTTATTTTATGAGATCTAAATTTTCATGGTCCATTTTTATTCATTATGTCAGGTGTGTATAGAGATTCTATATATATCGTCACATATGGTCATGTCATAGTAATACGTGACTGGTCCACCATCCATGTTGGCACCAGAACAGCAAACAAAGCTGTTGATTAGTTGGTTAATTCAAACAAGTGTTAAAAACAATTGAATGTAAAATTTCTCACGGTAACTTTGTCACAGCATTTTTTACTAAGATCAGGTCCTGGTCTTGTAGGTCTTTCCATACCAATATCTGCTATGTGGGAGGGCATTTGATATTTACAGGTTACAAACAGTACAAGGGCGGGGGGCTTTAACTTGGTAATATGTTACATCATAACCAATTGTTGGCAAAAAGGGGATTCAAACCAAAAATTTATAATCTATGTCCCTGCAATGGATTGCCAGCAGGCAGGCAGATAGAATAGGGTCAAAAAACAGGCAAACAATATATACAAAGACAAAGCCACACAACCAGTAAGATAGATAAACAACCACTATATTGGGCAAGGTGCACCAATAGGGATAAGGGGTTAAACGACTAAAGGCCCAATAGAGGACAGCCAAGGAAAAAGAAGAGAGCAGATTGGTAATAGGAAGATTTTGAAATAAAAAACGAACTGTCACTTAGCGCGGGAACGCTCTTTTGTATAGTATAAGAAGGCGCCCGGTGAATGCAAGGATCAGCGGAATCCCCGAAGTCGCGAAACGCCGCCGAAAAGACAGAGGAGCACCGGAAGCCGCTGGAAAAAGCCAAAGGCACCGGTTTAGGGACGCGCGCGGAATCCCAGAGGCAGGTAGTTTTTCTTTAGAGATAGATGAGAGTTAGATTAACTTGTTTGATTGGAAGGTTGCTTGACGAGAGAGAGGGGATGGGAGCCACAGGAGAAAAAAGTGGGGTGGTGGGTCTGTTATAAGCGATGGTTAGTGGGGGTTGATATAAGAGATGGTCTCAGTGGGGGTCTGTTAAGAAATGGGTAGTGGGGGTCTGTATAGGAGATGGTTAGTGGGGTTCTTGTTATAAGAGATGGTAGGTGGGGTCTGGATAAGAGATGGTTAGTGGGGGTCTGTATAAGAGATGGTTAGTGGGGTCTGTATAAGAGATGGTTAGTGGGGGTCTGTAATAAGAGATGGTTAGTGGGGGTCTGTTATAGGAGATGGTTAGTGGGGGTATGTATAAGAGATGTTAGTGGGGGGGTCTGTATAAGAGATGGTAGTGGGGTCTGTTATAAGAGATGGTTAGGGGGGGTCTGTTAAGAGATGGTTTAGTTGAGGTCTGTATAAGAGATGGTTAGTGGGGTCTTGTCTGAGAGATGGTATTGGGGTCTGTATAAGAGAATGGTTTAGTGGGGTCGGTATAAGAGATGGTAGTGGGTCTGGATAAGAGATGGTTAGTGGGGTCTGTATGGAGAGATGTTAGGGGGTCTGTTATGAGGATGGTTTTAGTGGGGGGTCTGTATCAGAGATGGTTAGTGGGGGTCTGTATAAGAAGATGTTAGTGGGGTTCTGTATCAGAGATGGTGAGTGAGGTCTGTATGAAGAGATGGTTAGTGGGGGTCGTATAAGAGATGGTCTATTGGGGCGTTGTATAAGAGATGGTTAGGTGGGGTCAGTATACGAGATGGTTAGTGGGGTCTGTATAAGAGATGTTAGTGAGTGGTCTGTATAGGAGATGGTTAGTGGGGTCGTTGATAAGAGCGATGTTAGTGGGGGGGTCGTATCAGAGATGGTTAGTGGGGGTCTGTATAAGAGATGGTTACGTGGGGGTCTGTATAGAGATGGTTTAGTGGGGTCGTATAAGTAGAGGTAGTGGGGTCTGTTATAAGAGATGGTTTACGTAAAGGGTTGTATAAGGGATGGTTAGTGGGGGTCTGTATAGAGATGGTAGTGGGGGTCTGATATTATAAGAGATGGTTATTGGGGTCTGTATAAGAGAGGTTAGTGGGTTTGGGGTCTGTATAGGATTGGTAGTGAGGGTCTGTATAAGGATGGTTGAGTGGGGGTCTGTATAAGAGATGGTAGGGCGTCTGTATGAAGGATGGGTAGGGGGGTCGTCTGTATAAGAGATGGTTAGTGGGGTCCTCGTATAGGAGATGGTTAGTGGGGTCTGATAAAGATGGTTAGTGGGTTGGTCTTTATAAGGGGAAAAAAGATGGTTAGTGAGGGTCTGTATAAGAGAATGGTTTAGTGGGAGGTCCTGTTAAGAGCTGGTAGTGGGGGTCTGTTGGTCTTGTAAAGAGATGGGTAGTGGGTCTGTATAAGAGATGGTTAGTTGGGGGTTCTGTATAAGAGATGGTTAGTGGGGTTGTATAAGAGAGGGTTAGTGCGGGGTCTGTTATAAGAGATGGTTAGTGGAGATCTGTATAAGAGCTGGTGTAGGGGGGTCTGTATAAGAGTGGGTAGTGGGGTCTGTATAAGAGATGGTTAGTGGGGGTTGTAGTAAGAGATGGTTAGTGGGTCTGTACTAAGAGATGGTAGTGGGGTCTGTTATAAGAGATGGTTAGTGGGGTCTGTATACGAGATGGGTGAGTGGTGTCGTATAAGAGGATGTAGTGTGGTCTGTAATAAGATATGGTTACTAGGGTGGAGGTCTCGTATAAGGCGGTTAGTGGATGGGGGTCTGTATAAGAGATGGTTAGGGGGTCGGTATAAGAGATGGTTGTGGGGTCCTGTATAAAGATGGTTAGTGGGGTATGTATAACGCGATGGTTAGTGAGGTCTGTTGTATAAGAGATGGTTGTGGGGTCGTATAAGAGATGGTTAAGTGGGGGTCGGTATAAAGAAGATGGTAGTGGGGTGGTGTAAGAGATGGTAGTGGGGTCGTATCAAGAGATGGTAGTGGGAGGTCTGTATAAGCGGATGTAGTGGGGGTCTGTATAAGAGATGGTTAGTGGGGTTGTAAGAGATGGTAGGGGGGGGGTCTGTTATAAGACCATGTTTAGTTGGAAATCTGTATAAGAGATGGTTAGTGGGTCTGTATAAGAGATGGTGTGGGGGTCGTATAAGAGATGGTTAGTGGGGTCTGTTATAAGAAGATGGTTAGTGGGGTTCTGTATAAGAGATGGTAGTGTGGTATGTTTAAGAGATGGTTCAGTGGGGAGGAGGTCGGTATAAGAGATGGGTAGTGGAGGTCTTGGTATAAGCGTGGGTAGTGAGGTCTGTATAAGAGATGGTTCGTGGGGTCTGTATAAGAGATGGTTAGTGGGGTCGTATAGAGATGGTTAGGGGGGTCTGTACTATAAGATGGATGGTTAGGTGGGGTTGTATAAGAGATGGTTAGTGAGGGTCTGTATAAGAGATGGTTAGGGGGGGAGGTTGTATAAATGATGGTTAGTGGGGGTCTTGTATAAGAGATGGTTAGTGGGGTATGGTAATGATAAGGATGTTAGTGGGGTCTTGATAAGAGATGGTTAGTGGGGGTCTGTTAAGAGATGGTTAGTGGGGGTCTGTATAGAAATGGGTTTAGGGGGGTCTGATAAGAGATGGTTAGGGGGGTCTGTAAAGGATGGTAGTGGGGGTCGATAAGAGGATGGTTAGTGGGGTCTGTATAAGAGATGGTAGTGGGGTCTGTATAAGAGAGGTTAGTGGGGTCGTTATCAAGAGATGGTTGAGTGGGTCTGTATGGAGAGATGGTTAGTGGGGTCTGTATAAGAGATGGTTAGTGAGTCTGTATAAGAGATGGTTCGTGGGGTCTGTATGCGATGATGGTTAGTGGGGTCTGTATGAGAGATGGTTAGTGGGGGTCTGTATAAGAGATGGTTAGTGGGGGTCGGTATAAGAGATGGTTAGTGGGGGTTGTATGAGAGATGGTTAGTGGGGTCTGTATGAGAGATGGTTAGTGGGGTCTGTATAGAGATGGTAGTGGGGGTCGTATAGAGATTGGGTAGTGGGGTCTGCATAACGAGATGTTAGGAGGGTCTGTATAGGAGATGGTAGTGGGGTCGTATAAGAGGATGGTTATTGGGGTCTGATATAAGATGATGGTAGTGGGGGTCTGTTATAAGAGCTGGTTAGTGGGGGTCTGTATAAGAGATGGTTAGTGGGGGTCTGTGGTCTGTATTAGCTGTATAAGAGATGTTAGGGGGGGTCTGTATAAGAGATGTTAGTGGGGGTCTGTATAAGGGATGGTTAGTGGGGGTCCGTATAAGAGATGGTTAGTGGGGGTCTGGATAGAGATGGTTAGTGGGGTCTGTATAAGAGATGTTAGTGGGGTCTGTATAAGAGATGGTTGTGAGGTCTTGTATAAGAGATGGTTTAGTGGGGGGTCTGTAAAGAGTGGTTAGTGGGGTCGTAAAGAGATGGTTATGGGGGTATGTATAAGAGATGGTTAGTGGGGGGTCTGTATAAGAGTGGTTAGTGGGGGTTATGGATAAGAGATGGTAGTGGGGTCTGTATAAGAGATGGTTAGGGGGGTCTGTATAAAGATGGTTAGTGGGGCGTTGTATAAGAGAGGTAGTGGGGGTTCTGTATAAGAAGATGGTGATGGGGGTCTGTATAAGAGATGTCGTGGGGCTGTATAAGAGATGGTTAGTGGGGTCTGTATAAGAGATGGTAGGAGGGTCTGTATAAGAGTGGTTAGTGGGTTGTATAAAGAGAGGTTAGTGGGGGTGGGTCTGTATAGGAGGATGTTAGTGGGGGTTGTATACGATAGGTTAGTGGGGGTCTGTATAGAGATGGTTAGTGGGGGTTCTGTATAAGAGATGGTTAGTGGGGTCTGTATAAGAGATTGGTTAGTGGGCGTTCTGTTTAAGAGGATGGTTTAGTGGGGTCTGTATAAGAGTGGTTAGTGGGGTCTGTTAAGAGCATGGTTAGTGGGGTCTGTATAAGAGATGGTTAGTGAGGGTCTGTATAAGAGATGGGTAGTTGGGGTTCTGGATAGAGATGGTTAGTGAGGGTCTGGATAAGAGCATGGTTAGTGGGGTCTGTTATAAGACGATGGTTAGTGAGGGTTGTTGTATAAGAGATGGTAGTGGGGTCTGTCAAAGAGATGGTTAGTGAGGGTATGTATAAGATATGGTTAGTGGGGGTCTGTTAAGGATGGTTAGTGGGGTCTGTAAGAGATGATTTGTGAGGTCTGTATAAGAGATGTTAGTGGGGGTCTGTATAAGAGATGGTTAGTGGGGTCTGTATAAGAGATGGTAGTCGGGTCTTGTAGAGAATGGTTATGAGGGTTCTGTATAAGCAGATGGTTAGTGAGGTCTGTATAAGAGATGGTTAGTGGGGGTCTGTATAAGAGGATGGTTAGTGGGGTCTGTATAAGAGATGTTAGTGGGGTCTGTATAAGGGGGTTAGTGGGGGTCTTCTGTATAAGAGATGGTTAGTTGGGGGTCTGTATAAGAGATGGTTAGTGGGGGGCTGGTATAAGAGATGGTTAGTGGGGGTCTGTATAAGAGATGGTTAGTGGGGTCTGTATAAGAGCTGGGTAGTGGGGTCTGTATGCGAGATGGTTCGTGGGGTGTGTATGAGAGATGGTAGGGGGTCGGTATGAGAGATGGTAGTGAGGGTCTGGATAAGAGATGGTTAGTGGGGTCGTATAAGAGAGGGTTAGTGAGGGTCTTATAAGAGATGGTTAGTGGTATGTATAGAGATGGTAGTGGGGGTCTGATAAAGAGATGGTTAGTGGGGTCTGTATAAGAGATGGTTAGTGAGGGTCTGTATAAGAGATGGTTAGTGAGGGTATGTATAAGAGATGGTTAGTGGGGGTCGTATAGAGATGGTTGGTTAGTGGGGTCTGTATAAGAGATGGTTAGTGAGGGTCTGTATAAGAGATGGTTAGTGGGGTCTGTATAAGAGATGGGTTAGTGGGGTCTGTATAAGAGATGGGTAGTGGGGGTCTCTGTATAAGAGATGGTTAGTGGGGGTCTGTCTAAGAGACTGGGTAGGATGGGTTTAGGGGGGTCTGTAGTAAGAAGAGGTTTTAGTGTGGGGTCTGTATAAGAGAGGTTAAGTGGGGGTCTGTATAAAGATGGTTATGGAGGTCTGTATAAGAGATGGTTAGTGAGGGTTGTTAAGAGATGGTTAGTGGGGGTTGGATAAGAATGGTTAGTGGGGTCTGTATAAGAGATGTTAGTGCGCCGGTTTCTGTATAAGAGATGGTTAATGGGATATGTATAAGAGATGAGGTAGTGGGGTCGTATAAGAGATGGTTAGTGAGGGTCTGTATATAAGAGATGGTTAGTGGGGTTCTGTATAAGAGAGGGTTTATTTTTTGTGGGGTCTGTATAAGAGAGGGTTAGGGATGGGTCTGATAAGAGATGGTTATTGGGGTCTGATAAGAGATGGTTAGTGGGGTCGGTAATAAGAGAGGTTAGTGGGGTCGTCTGTATAAGAGATGGGTAGTGAGGGTCTGATAAGAGCTGGTTAGCGGGGTCTGTATAAGAGATGGTTAGCGGGGTCGTAGAAGCGATGGTTAGTGGTGGTCTGTATAAGAGGATGGGTAGTGGGGGTGTCGTATAAGAGATGGTAGTGGTGGTCTGTATAAGAGATGGTTAGTGAGGTCTGTTATATGAGATGGTTAGTGGGGTCTGTATAAGAGATGGTTATTGGGGGGGTTGAGAATGGTTAGTGGGGGGTATGGTATAAGAGATGGTTAGTGGGGGTCTGTATAAGAGATGGTTAGTGGGGGTCTGATACGAGATGGTTAGGGGGGGTCTGTATAAGAAAGATGGTTAGTGGGGTCTGTTAAGAGATGTTAGGGGGTCTGTATAAGAGATGGTTAGGGGGTTCTGTATAAGAGATGGTAGTGGGGTCTGTATAGAGATGGTTAGTGGGGTCTGTATAAGAGATGAGTTAGTGGGGGTGTATAATTATGGTAGTGGGGGGTCTGTATAAGAGATGGTTAGTGGGGGTCGTAAAGAGATGAGATTAGTGGGGGTCTGTATAAGAGATGGTTAGTGGCGGGGTCTGTATAAGAGCTGTTAGTGAGGGTCTGTACCAAGAGATGGTTAGTGGGGTCTGTACAAGAGATGGTTAGTGGGGTCTGTATACGAGATGGTTAGTGAGGGGTCTGTATAAGAGAATGGTTAGTGGGGTCTGTATAGAGATGGTTAGTGGGGGTCGTATAAGAGATGGTTAGTGAGGGTCTGTATAAGAGATGGTTAGGGGGTCTGTATAAGAGTGGGTTAGTGGGGGTCTGTATAAGAGATGGTTAAGTGGGGTCTGGATAAGAGATGGTTAGTGGGGGTATGACAGAATGGTTAGTGGGGTCTGTTACCAAAGAGATGGTGAGGAGAGGGTTCTGTAAACAAGAGAGGTTAAGTGGGGTCTGTATAAGAGATTGGTTAGTGGGGTTCTGTACAAGAGAGATGGTTAGTGGGGTTGGGGTCTGTACAAGAGAGGGTAGTGGGGGTCTGTATAGGTGGTTAGTGAGGGTATGTTAAGAGATGGTTAGTGAGGGTTGCTAAGATGGTGGTTAGTTGAGGTCCTGAATAAGAGATGGTTGTGGGGTTCTGTATAAGCGATGGTTAGGGGGGGTAGTATTAGAGATGGAGTGGGGTCTGTAAAGAGGATGGTTAGTGGGGGGTCTGTTATAAGAGATGGTTAGTGGGGGGGTCTGTATAAAGAGATGGTTAGTGGCGTCTTGTTATAAGAAGATGGTTATGGGGGTCGTATAAGAGATTGGTTAGTGGGGTCGTTATAAGAGTGGTTAGTGGGGTCTGTATAAGACGTGGTTAGTGGGGGTTGTATAAGAGATGGTTAGTGGGGTCTGTATAAGAGATGGTTAGTGGGGTCATGTATAAGAGATGGTTAGTGGGGTGGTCTGTATAAGAGATGGTTAGTGGGGTCTGTATCAAAGAGGATATGGTTAGGTGGGGGGTCTGTATACGAGATGGTTGTGGGGGTTGTATAAGAGATGGTTAGTGGGGGTTGTATAAGAGAGGTTTAGTGGGGTCTGTATAAAGAGATGGTTAGTTGGGGTCTGGGATTAAGAGATGGTTAGTGGGGGTCGGTATAAGAGATGTTAGTGGGGGTTGTTAAGAGATGGTTAGTGGGGGTCTGTATAAAGATGGTTAGTGGGGGTCTGTATAAGAGATGGTTAGTGGAGGTCTGTATAAGAGAGGTTAGGGGGGTCCTTGTTGAAAGAGGATGGTTAGTGGGGTCTGTATATAAGAGATGGTTAGTGGGGTCGGGCTAAGAGATGGTTAGTGGGGGTCTGTATAAGAGATGGTTAGTGAGGGTCGTATAGAGATGGTTAGGGAGAGGTCGGTATAAGAGAGGTTTAGGGGGGTCTGTATAAGAGATGGGTAGTGAGGGGCTGTATGAAGGGGATGGTTAGTGGGGTCTGTATAGAGATGTTAGTGGGGCTGTAAAGAGTGGTAGTGGGGTTCTGTATAAGGATGGTTAGTGGGTCTGTATAAGAGATGGTTAGTGGGAGTCTTGTATAAGAGATGTTTAGTGGGAGTCTGTATAAGAGATGGTTCGTGGGTCGATAAGAGATGGTGAGTTGGGGGTCTGTATTAAGAGATGGGTTAGTGGCGGTCTGAAAGAGATGATTAGGGGGCTGTACTAGAGATGGTTTAGTGGGGGTCTGTATAAGAGATGGTTTTAGTGGGGTCTGGATAAGAGTGGTTAGTGGGTCTGTAAAGAGAGGGTTAGTGGGGAGGCTGTATAGAGATGGTTGTGGGGGGTCTGTATAAGAGATGGTTTAGTGGGGGTCTGGATAAGAGATGGTAGGGAGTCTGTATAGAGATGGTTTAGTGGGGTTTGTCAATAAGAGATGTTAGTGGGGGTCTGTGAAGAATGGTTAGTGGGGCCTGTGTATAACGAGATGGTTAAGGGGGGGGTCTGTATAAGAGATGGTTCGTGGAGGTCGGTAAAAGAGTGGTTTAGGGGGTCTGCATAGAGAGGGTTAGTGGATGCGCTATAAGAGATGGTAGTGGGGGTTCATAAGAGAGGTTAGTGGGGTCTGTATAAGAGATGGTTGTGGGGTTAGGTTATAAGAGAGATGGTTAGTGTTTCGTATAAGAGATGGTTAGTGGGGTCTGATTTAGGAGGATGTTAGTCGAGCGGTCTGTATCAGAGATGGTTAGTGGGGTCTGTATAAGAGATGGTAGTGGGGGGTCTGTATAAGAGATGATTAGGGGGGTCTGTATAAGAGATGGTTAGTGGGGAGGTCTGTAGTAAGAGATTGGTTTAGTGGGGGGTCGGTATAAGAGGGATGGTTAGTGGGGTTCTGTTATGTATAAGAGATGGGTTAGTGAGGGTTCTGTATAAGAATGGTAGTGGGGGTCTGTATAAAGAGATGGTAGTTGGAGGGTCTGTATTAGAGATGGTAGTGGGGTCTGTATAAGAGATTGTTAGTGAGGGTCTGTACAAGAGATGGTTAGTGGGGGGGTTCTGTATAAGAGATGGTTAGTGGGTCTGTATAAGAGATGGTAGGTGAGGGTCTGTATAAGAGATGGTTAGTGAGGGTGTCTGTACAAGAGATGGATTAAGTGGGGGTCTGTATAAGAGAGGTGTTATTGGGGCTATGTAAAGAGATGGTTGTGAGGGGTCTGTACAAGAGATGGTTAGTGGGGGTATGTATAAGAAGATGGTTAGTGGGGTATGTATAAGAGATGGTAGTAGGGTCTGTACAAGAGATGGGTTAGTGGGGGTCGTATAAAGAGATGGTTAGTGGGAGGTCTGTATAAGAGATGGTAGTGGGGGTCTGTATAAGGAGATGGTTAGTGAGGTTGTATAAGAGATGTAGGGGGGTCTGTATAAGGAGATGCGTTAGGGGGGGTCTGTATAAGAGATGGTTAGTGGGTGGGGTCTGTTAAAGAGATGGTTAGTGGGAGGTCTGTATTAAAAGATGGTTAGTGGGTGTATGTATAAGAGATGGTTAGTGGGGAGGGGCGTGGGTCTGTATAAGAGATGGTTAGTGGGGGTCTGTAGAAAGAGATGGTCAGCTTTAGTGGGTTGTCTGGTAAAGAGATGGTTAGTGGGTCTGTTAGAGATGGGTTGTGGGGTCTGTATAAGAGATGGTAGTGGGGTCGTATAAGAGATGGTTAGGGGGATGGTCTGTATAGAGATGGTTAGCGGGGTCTGTATAAGAGAGGGTTAGTGGGGTCGGTATAAGAGAGGTTAGTGGGGTCTGTATAAGAGATGGTTAGTGGGAGGTCTGTATAAGAGATGGTTAGTGGGGGTCTTATAAGAGATGGTTAGTGGGTCTGTATAAGAGATGGTTAGTGGGGTATGTATAAGAGATGGTTAGTGGGGTGTCTGTCTAAGAGATGGTTTTGTGGGGGTCTGTATAAGAGATGGTGAGTGGGGTCTGTATAAGAGATGGTTAGTGGGAGGTCTGTATAAGAGATGGTTAGAGGGGGTCTGTATAAGACGATGGTTAGTGGGGGTCTGTATAAGAGATGGTTAGTTGGGGTGTATAAGAGATGGGTAGTGGGGTCTGTATAAGAGAGGGTTAGTGGGGTCTGTATAAAGAGTAAGGATGAGTTAGTGGGAGGTCGGTCTAAGAGTGGTAGTGGGGGTCGGTATAAGAGTGGTTAGTGGCGTCTGTATAAGAGGGGTTAGGTGGGTTTGCATAGAGATGTTAGTGGGGGTCTGTGTAAGAGTGGTAGTGGGGCCTGCTATAAGAGAATGGTTAGTGGGGGGTTGTATAAGGAGATTGGTTAGTGGAGGTCTGTATAAGAGATGGTTAGTGGGGGTCTGATAGAGAGGTTAGGGGGATGTTGGATAAGAGATGTTAGTGGGGGTCTGCATAAGAGATGTTTAGTGGGGGTCTGTATAAGAGATGGTTAGTGGGGTCTGTATAAGAGATGGTTAGGGGTTTCTGATAGAGATGGTTAGTGGGGCGTATAAGAGATGGTTAGGAGGTCATGTATAAGAGATGGATTAGTGGGGTCTGATATAAGAGATGGTTAGTGGGGGGTTGTATAAGAGAGTGATAGTGGGGTCTGTCATAAGAAGAGATGGTTAGTGGGAGGTCTGGTATAAGAGATGGTTAGTGGGGGTCTGATAAGAGATGGTTAGTGGGGTCTGTATAAGAGATGGTAGTGAGGGTCTGTATAAGAGATGGTTAGTGGGGGTCTGTATAAGAGATGGTTATGAGGGTCGGTATTAGAGAGAGGGTTAGTGGGGTTCTGTATAAGAGCTGTTAGTGAGGGTCTGTACAAGAGATGGTTAGTGGGGGGTCTGTATAAGATGGCGATGGTAGTGGGTCTGTATAAGAGATGGAGATGGTAGTGAGCGGTCTGTCTAAGAGATGGTTAAGTGGGGGTCTGTATAAGAGCGGTAGGGGGGTCTTATAAGAGATGGTTAGGGGGTCTGTATAAGAGATGTTAGTGGGAGGTCTGTATAAAAAGATGGTAGTGGGGTTCTGTATAGAGATGGTAGGGGAGGCTTGTATAAGAGATGGTTAGTGGGGGTCTGTATAAGAGATGGTTAGTGGGTGGGTCGTATAAGAGATGTTAGTGGGGGGCTGTATAAGAGATGGTTGGGGGGTTGTATAAGAGATGAAAGATGTTAGTGGGGTCTGTATAGAGATGGTTAGTGGGGGTATGTAATACGAGATGGTTAGGGGGGGTCTGTATAAGAGATGGTTAGTGGGAGGTTGTATACGAGATAGTTAGTTGGGGGTCTGTATAAAAGAGTGGTTAGTGGGGGTCTGTTTAAAGAGATGGTTAGTGGCGTGGGTCCTGTGATGAGAGATGGTTAGTGGCCGACGTCTGTATAGAGACTGTTACTGGGGTCTGTATAAAGAGATGGGTAGGGGGGTCTGTAAAGAGATGGTTAGTGGGGTCTGTTAAGAGATGGTTAGGGGGTCTTTATAAGAGATCGTAGTGGGGTCTGTATAAGAGATGGGTAGTGGGGGTCTGTATAAGAGACTGTTAATGGGGGTCTGTTATAAAGAGGATGTTAATGGGGTCTGTATAAGAGGACTTCATATCTACCCTCACTGTTAATGGGGGTTGTATAGAGCTGGTTTAACATTATTTGGTTTTTCTGACGGACATTAATGGTCTCGTGCCATTTCTTCTGACGGTTAAGTTACCATGTCCCGATTCCAAGTATAAAACTTGGCCAGATATTTATCTGATCCTTTCACCATCTAGGGCTTCAACGTGTTCCGGACCCAATCGGTGCTTTGATTTCACCAAAGGTCCCGGGATTGTTCGTAATAATCATTAAACACAGAGGACTCAATCACTGAAATGAAAAGAAATACACAAAGGCCGTTTGTGAACATTCTAAAACAAATTAATTTAATTAATGAAAAGCATTTGCAGATAATTTAAAAAAAAAAAAAACATTTCTCCAAAAAAAAGAAGAAAGACAGGAGCGGTGGTAAAAGTGAGAAACATGAAATAGACTTGGAATGAAATAAAAGCATTTTATAGGAGACGGAAATTATCTTTCCCTTACAAGTGTCAAATGTGCTATACAAACCCCCCGATATAATCAGCTCTTATTCAAAGTCAATTAGGGGGTTAAGTATTAGTTTAATTATCTCCTAGAGGAGAAGCAACGGTACAGAAAGGATTCTTCCCCCTGTACAAACATTAAAAGGTTCAGGTAGGAGGCCAATTTGTTTTTTTTTTATAAAGTAGTTGAAAATTTTGTAACTGAAAAGCCTCATTTTTCCTTCATGATTTAGAACATTTATAAGAAATTACAGTCTGTTTTGGTCTATTTTCTATAATGCATTAGTACATGATATACAAGAAGAGAGTCCGCACTCCTTTTCAATCAAAACAAATATATTATTAAGGAAAACATATGGGGACAAAGAGGAACCACAGGCAGGTCTAACACATTTCGGGGGGACATTGAAGCATGTAGGCACGCTTGTGTTGCCTATTTGGCTGATATGGCGTAACGTATTATACTCGGAGTATAAGCTGAGGTTTTCAGCAGCCTTTAAAAATAGCATGAAAACTGAACTCGGCTTAACTTTAGTCCCCACTACCGCTCACTCAGCATCTCCGCTAAACGTCCCTGAGATTTTCAACAAGAGGATCCTGAAGTACTATCTGGATTGAAGATACCCAGTAAGGAGCACTGTATTTGGGGGGTTCTGGGGGTGGGGGTACTGAATCCATACAGTACAGCCCAATCCTTGCCAATGCAGATGTTTGCAAAACTAACAACTCCCAGCAATAAAGCATGCGGGAGTAGTAGAGAGTCCGAACTATATAAAGTTTGGTTGTTTTCGAACTTTTGAACTTAAAGGGCAAGTCCAGACCACAAAATCCAAAATTACATACAGTAAATCGCCCCCCAAAACCCTAAATGGTATAGTTGAAATATGAAATATATAGGTCTAACCTGAAATCCTGCACAATGTCCTGTTTCCCCTGTTTTTCTGCCTTCCTGGTTCTTCCAGTTAGTAATGGTCAGTTATGGATTTCACAGTTGAATCACAGCCCAAGGACTGAATGGGTAATCCCATGTTGCCTCTTCGGAGCATGCCCAGGGACTCAGTACAGACTCAGTACAGGTTTTTTATAAAGTGACTCAGTTCCATGAGGCATCCAGAGCATAGAGGCATACAGTAATGAAATAGGACAATCTATGATATTTATAAACATATTTTAAAGAGGGCATTCTTTCTAAAGGACCTGTCTTATGAGTGTGGAGTTGCCCTTTAAGAGGAAATCGAAGGTTCGAATTCAGACCCATTCAAGTCTAGGAGATGAAGTTCGAAAAGTCGAACAGAAGAGAGATTTACAGCTAAACTAAACAATGAAACTACGATAAATGGCGGTGGCACCTGGGAATGTCTGAGGGACCATGTCAATATCACCAAAACTTCAAGTCAGGCGGGCAATTGTTGGGGTTTGCGCAAGTACATGCAACAGTTACATTCGAGGATTATCGAACGAACGATCGCGAACGGTTACATTTGAGGAGTATCGAAATGAAAAACAATCCTTTCTGTATTAGTGAACGGAATTGATGATTACGAACAAACAAACGATCCTTCCTTTATTAGCAAACGGTACATTCTGAGGATTATCGAAAGAACGAACAATCTTTCTGGGTTAGAGAACGGTACATTCGGAGGTTGTCGCTCAAACTATATGGGTTATATATGGTATTATAATTATTGGATTATTATATGACTATGTTATTATATGGTATTATATACAGGTTATTATATGGTATTTAGTGGTTATTATATGGTTCATATGATAGGTTATACATGTTTATTATATGGTTATTATATTAGTTAGGTTAGTATATGGATATATATGACTAGGTTTTTATATGGTAGATATGACTAGGTAATAATATGTTAGTTATTCTTATATGTTATTTAGACTAGGTCATTTATGGTTATTATATGACTAGGTATTATATGGTTATTATATGATTAGGTGTAATAATGTTTATTATTATATGATTATTTTATGACTAGGTTCATACATGGTTATTAATGGAATAGGTTATTTATTATATGGTTATTATAGACTAGTCATTATATGACCCTACGTTATTATATGCTTAATTTATTATGATTTATTATATGGTTGTTATTAATTATATGTTATGAGATGACTCGGTTATATATGGTTATTATACAATGACTAGGTTATATATAGGTTATTATATGACTAGGCTTTATATAGTGGAGTAATTATATAACTAGGGTTATTAGTATTATGGGGGACACTCATATTACTAGGCAGTGACTTCATGGTTATCATACTGAGCTAGGTTATTATATGGTTATTTATGGCTAGGTATTATATGGGTATTCTATTACTTGGTTATTATATGGTTCTTATATTACTGGGTGATAGATTGATGATTATATTACTCGGTTATTATCATGACGTTATATATATTACTAGTTATTAAATGGTGTATGATATGAGAGTCAATTATATTACTAGGATATATGGTTATATATTACTAGGTTATTATATGTTATTCTATTATGAGGGTTAGCGAAATGTAACATTTGAAGGCTTGCGAAAACGAACAAGCGGAACGGATATGAACATGCTTCCTGTATTAGCGAACGGGCTACCATTTGATGATTATCGAAACAACGAAACAATCGCGAACGTACATTCGAGGATATCGAACGATGAACAATCATTCCTGGCTTAGCGAACGAGCCCGTAAATTCGATTTTAATTATCGAAAAATACAGCGCGAGTCCGAAAAACAAACTAATGAAAATAGTTCAAGTTTGTCCGAACTCGAAATTCGGCTCGAAAACTCGGGCTCTGAGTTAGGAGTTCTCGGCCCTCCCTAGCTGGGAGGTGTAGTTTGCAAACATCTGGAATGGGGGTACTGTATGAGATTACTGCCCTATATTTAAAGGGAAACTAACCTCAAAACAATGCAGAATCAGAGGGATGTTTAAAATATTGCCTTTTGATTCTGATATTGTTCTGAGGCTCTTTAGTTGCCCTTGATAGTAGTATGTGACAGCAGAAGTCCCATACAGTAATCCCATACAGCGTAGCCCCTATGGATTTGGCTATCTTTACGTATGGGACTACTGTAGGTTTCAGCTGTCCATTTAAGGGAACTAAAGATCAAAACAATAAGAATCAAGAAAGCCAGTAGTGGTCATAATTTCTACCTCGGCTTGATACTCGAGTCCATCAGGTTGTACTAATTTTTCAGGCAAAAATAGGTAAAATCGGCTTCTTACTAGGGGCGGTTTATTTACTCGAGTTATTGGGGTAATAAGGATAGTTGTTTTTAAAGGGAATTGTGGCTATTCCCGTGATGTCTTTCTATATTTAATGGTATTGATTGCTATATTCAATTGGCAGAAATGCTTCTTGCCAGAACAAGAAAAGCCATTGGACTAGGGCCCTGGACCAAAAAGGGGGTTTGTGACAAACAACAAGACAGTTTTCATGTAAAAAGATAGCCTAAAAAGTCAGTAATATTTAAACAATTTTCCTTAAGAAACCTCTACCTCTACAAATGGATATTTACATGCTAACCCTTTTATATTATAAGCACGGTGCGGATGCATCTATTTCAGGGTTGTACATCAGCCCTTCCATCCTTTCCTATTAAAGTCCCAGGGTAGGACCGAATTTCTAGGTCTTTCCTTCTTCTTTGAATTAGGAAGGGGGCAGACAGGGCCTGCGAGCACAGTTAGGTCATTCCAATTACAGTACATGGGGAAATCACCCAGGCATTTCATTCTACTTCAGGGTGGCCAAAAACTGGCCATTAAGGATCGGCAATATCATTTATCACCAGTGATATAACTAGTAATCACTGGGCCCCCTGCAAAACTATTGATAACTCAAATGTCTGATACAGAACGATATCCACGTATGGCCACCCTTTAGACCACACAGAATCACGAGTCTATAGGTGCCATGTCATAGAGTTCTATGCGCGGTTTGCTTACCTTTTAGGACTTTGTGCTTTTTTGCAATTGTTTTTGTAGGGAGTTACAATTAGAGAATATTATCTTTTACGATGAATTTTCTTTTCATGGATAAGGGCCAGAATAATATTGTTTAGGGGCACTGGGGAAATTCCCCTTTGAGGTGTGTGAAGGAGAACGGAGACTTTTCTTTACGTTTAGCAACACGATGTGTGGCGCAGCTTGTTGAAAGGGAGAAAGAAATGATTATTTGGCGTTCCAAGGATAAACTGCAGGCCAAGGTCAGTAAATAAACAGTAATACAAGCTTCTGTGAACACAATATACCTAACTATCAAGCTACCACAAGCCATATCTAGGCGAGAGGGAAGGTCGGTGAGTCCCACGATCAATAGAGGGAAGAGATCTTATCAGATTGCACCCGCTGTGGTATCCTGGAAATGTTCTCCTGCAATTTGCTGGCGATTACCCGAAAACCAAACAGACAATTTTTCCGGCTATTCAAACCCGCGGCTAAGGATTATAGGTTCCCCCCGGAGGCCGCCTTGCAGATAAAATGTCCGACAAATAAATCCAGAATGGGTTACAGACTTCATGCAAATGTCTGACAGTCGTTTTTTTGCAAGATTACCAGGGAGGTTTTTTTTTTTTTAGACCTTACACTTAAGCCAGAAAAACATGAGATAGAAAAATATATGAGAAAAGTTTAACTTGTGTACAGGAGAACGTCTGAAGCCTACATGTAAATAAACATTTAATGGATTCTAGAGTTCTTGCTGATTAAATTAGCAGAGTTGTGCAGAAATCAACAATCATTTCCGGTTGTTTTTGTAGAAGTGTTTTTTTCCCACAATACAAAGATAATTCCGTTATGTTTATATTTAAGGGACACTAGGACTGAAAGAAATGACTTTGCATCATCTTATGTATAATGAATGCATGTAAGTAGCACGTACTTTGGTTTTTGTGTGTGTAGCTGACATCATTGCCTTCAATCCAGCACACATTTTGTTTAGGAGCAGTATCTCCCTCCCTCTTTAACCACTCCCACTTCCATCCGATCCTGACTTTTCCCCCACAAACCAACTGTCAAGCCTGCAAACAGCATACAGCATTCCAACTGTCAAAACTCTGTCACAATTCCAGCACAGCAAAAAGGCTCACAGCAGAATAGTTTTTCGGAGCAAGGAACTTGATTGACGTGAATGAAATATAAGAGTTTTAGATTGCGATATCTAAAGAGAAATAGGGGGCAGCTCAACCAAAAAATTATACAGTGGTGTTGGGAAGAATGATAGTTCAATTATGGTCAATTTAAAATAGCATAGTTCCAGTATAGGATGCTGTCACAATCAGGTGAATAATGTATGTTATATGAGTAATTTATGTCATAATCCATATTCTTGTATATGATCTCCAAGTTATTGGTTTTTAACGTATAAATTGTATGTGATTTTCAGTTCACCATCTGTTAAATATTTTTCTGTCGCACAAGGGGATTTGGTATTGGGTTAATGTGGATACCAACGGTAATTCCTTATGTATATTAGCATTATGAAAGGACATCCTGTGGTCCAGACTCTAGTCTCTGAAATCCAGTAGGGGGTAATTACAAGACATATCAGGTACTTTATCCCAGTTCACATCCTGTTAGAAAGAAAACATATATCAGGATGGTTCATATCTCTTTCTGTGACACATAATTAGGGAACTGGTTGAAAAGTGCTCAGGAGCAAAGCCTTTTCTGGGGAACCCAAACACACATGGTTAGTTGGTGTGGAACGCTTTTGTTGGGTATTATATATTTTTTTTTTCCACAATACACGAAACCATATCGAATTTGGTACGACACATCCGTCTAACCGCCCGGATACGGATTTGTGAGTTGGCGTGCTATGGCGCGTAACACACATCGCGATTACGGGGATTTTTGGCACAGGGATAGCCACCTTGGGGTTTTGTGTCAGGGAGACCACCTGGACTGGGTTTACACTCCTCTTGACTCACACCCATACTTTCTCTGATTGGGGGTGTGGTGAATATGGTTACACCCCGTCCCAGGGGTATAAAAATGGATCTGAAACACAAAGACGAGAGCTCTCCATTACATATAATATTGGACCAATAAGAGTTATTTGCGGGCCATAACCATGGGACCCATTTCATGGATTTACTCTGAACATTAAGGACTTGAATTAAGTATTTATTTGCACTTTCATCCCATTTTGTGTTCTGTGCTTATGTTGTGTTTTCTCTGTTATATTTTTCTGTAGTTTAATTGTTTGCACGTTTTTGTTTATATTAAACGATATTCAAATCGTTTTTAGCTGAAAACTTGCCTCTGATGGACGCTACGTATTTATAGTTTTTTATTAGTATTGTTGTATTATCTCGGACTATTCCTGTCTGGTGTGGCAGAGAGTGATACAAGAATTTAGTAATGATTTACATTTATAGTCATATTAGGATGGTATCGGTTCCCACGGGACATTAGTAGTGGGTTTGGCAGTAGTTATATACCTGGTAAGTGGTATATGGTAAGTGACGGCAGCCCTAAAAATGGTTTTGGACCCGGTGAGCTGGGAAAGCTCTGTTGGTCTGAGGTTGAGAGTTGTAGCACTGGTATCGGTTCACACAGCAGTTAGTGAGTGGGTGGTGGTAGTGATGCGTTCCTAGTAAATATATACGAGTGACAGAACTCTTGGTTGGGGTTTGGGGTTTTCGCATGAGCTAGTGTCCCGTCACAGATGCACTTTAAGTTTAGTTGTCAAACTATAGATAAATAGTGTATTAGCAATTACTAGAGCTTGTGTGTTTGAGCATGCCTTAACCGAACTTGTTTTGCCACTTAGTCCCCCTCCTCTTTTACCACCTCCTCACTCCCACTTGACTAGACATTTTATGGAGGGTAAGAATGCTGGTAATCACGATGAGGCCAGAGGTGGTTGGAGAAGGGTGGAAAAGATTATAGTTTCTTGTGGTAATTGGTCAATTTAAAAAAAAATGTCAGTAGAGATCCCTTTAAAGCAGGGATTGTCCCAACTCTCCAGAGTTTGGAAGTGACTACTCCCAGCATTCCGCATCAAGGGATGCGGTTCTTTTCAAAATCTGGACACCTCTAGTTAAAGGAGGTTTTACAGTATATTTGTAGTAACTAATAATCGCTAGTATGATAGATCAGTTCTCCGTTTGAGTATTGTAAAAGTTTATCAGCTAATTTCAAGGGAAAACATTGACGAAATCAAAGATGGGAAGTCATTAGTGAAAATTATACATATTATTTTGTTGGGGCAGTGGAAGGGCCAGGATAAAAAGAGTAATTAAAAGAATGGGATTGCACAAGGATAAGAAAGAGTACCAATTAAGTTATTTGAAAGTGAAGTACAGAGGAGGCCAATCAAATTAGTAAGGCAATACGTGGTTTTGCCTTCAATTTGATAAGCCACAGAGAGAACAGTACCGCATCATACGTCCATAGGGCAGCAAACCGAACAATCAGGGGAATCCAAATTTCTAAGCCGTATTTATAAAGAAATGGGTATTTGCAGATTTAAGGCTCGGGGGTGTGGTATTTGTGCGTCAGTGGGCATTAAGGTACTTACGTGGTTAGCGGCAGGTATTAACCCGCAGTATAGAGGTTCCATACGCTAGTTTATTAAATCAGTTACAGTGCGATATAAACGATTATCAAAGAATGGTCAGTGAATAGTTTTCAGCACCACCAAAACATTGTAATTCGAGCTGAATCCGACTACTCAGGATTACCGTGACCACGGTTAGGTCGGCTGGAGATTTCTCAGTTTATCAATTGGAAGGTGGACCGAGTGATCAATGGTGGAATGGATCAGAATATCAAAACATGCATGAGATATAACACCCAATCCGTATCATCGCAGACAACGGGCGGCCAATCCGGCTTCGGCATCTAATTCCCTCTCGGAAGGACGAGAAGGGCGAAGCGAAAACTTGAAAACGGCGGCGGAATAAAAGAACACCGGCGGAACAGAGAAGAATAAAAAAAACTACAAAAGAAAATAAATAATGTTGGATTTTCTGTGTTATTTCTCCCCCTCTCCTCCCTGCGGTGCCTGATAGATATGAGCGAGCTCTTTCCAGCTTAGCCGAGTGTTTAAATTTATCTGAGTGAGCAAATATCGACCAGAACCTTTGCGCACGAGCAGTATTTCATGGTGCCGGCGCATCGGCTGAACGTTCCTGCTCCTTTCCATATTCAGGGGTTCTGTCTTTCCTGTGGTTTTATTTTTTTTCACTTACCTTTTTCTTTCCCTGCGAAAATGATTTGGCTCTGGTCCCCTAATGAAACAGGGAGGAGGGGGGTGGGGGTTAGATGGATTTCTTGGCTGAACATAAAGTACGCTCCGTGGGCTGGGAAGAAGGGGGAGTCCTTCATTTGATGGTCACCAAGCCGGCTATTGATTTTACTTATGCGGCAGATACACCACTGCTGGAATATATGTGCGGAGGATGGGAAGGGGTGGGGGTGGTAACATGACAAGGCCATAAAAAGGAAAATAATCCGTCTCTCTATTAGATGTAGCCATAATCCATTTCATCGGGGGAGATCTTGGGCTATGATTGTGCAGCATTTGCTTTGTGCTGCAGCCTTGAAGATAGTGTCAGGGTGTGAACTACATTTGCAACAGCATTGCAAACCACAGGGGCTTTGTACAAGCCAAATCTTAGCAAACCATCAGATCTTATCTAACTACAGCGACCAATAAAAAGCTAACTCTGATTGGATACTGCAGAGTAATATTAAGAATAGAGAGGCAAAGCTTTCCACCACCTGGTACATAAGCAGCATAATTAGCAAGCTTAGAAAGCGTATTGGGGCACTTGCAGCTGCCAGAATGAGCATCATCACTTTCGGTGTTACAAAACAAGGACCACAGGTTACCAGAAAGGAATAGGGGAACCTTCCCCCCCCCCCGCAAACAAAAACCTCACAGTATCAGACAGCGCAGGGAAAGTGGGCTGAAGCCGGTGAGTTAACTCTACACAGCAGAGCAGAAGTCGCACAGGTTGCCCCCTGGAAAAATACCCTTGCAGTTGGTGAGGCGCGCTACAGCCCGCCTCCAGATATTTACCCTTATAATATTATTGTTCACTGGAGGTTGGACTGCCCTTTAACAAAAATGCTCCTGGGGTGGGGAGACTTGATATGTAACGTGTGCGAGAGTCTGTTTGAGAGATGTCGAACCCTATACCTGCCGCTGGCCGCTTGATTAAGAGGCGTTCCACTAACATACAATTATTTTGATTTTGCTGTTTGGGCGCGGTTTAAAAAGACAAACTGTACCTGCACACAACAGTACGGAACTTAGTGCAGAGGAGGCAACGGGGGATGGTGGCAGCAGGGGAATCAGCAGTCAATCATTAGTTGTCGATGTCAGCAGGAAGGTGAAGTTATTGCTTCCTCTGCGAGAATTGGGGACAATACATTAACCTGAACTCTGAATTAATTAACTAAATTAATATAAACTAATAATCCAGTTTGGTTTTAAAGGAGGAATAAACTTAATTTTTTAATCCTATTGAAAAAAAAAAAGCTCTTCTCCCCAGGGAATTTTTATTTAATAGATTCTATATTGCATGTTTTTAGGAAACACAGCCAGAAAAGTCACAGTTCAAATCCCCTAGTTTACTTATGAACAAGACAAATAATCTACTGCCCTGAGTTTATTGTTGTGTTTTTTTTTTTGTTAGTTGTTTCCATCATCAGTTTAATGAAAAATATAAAGTTTCTACATAATTTACGAACTATCAGGGTTCTCAATAAAAGTTCTTACGTTTAAAGGTGGTGAAATGATTTTACTAAAATGCAATTTACTTAAATGTACCCAGTCAGCGTAGCGATGGGAAATGACTCTCAATTCAGTAAAAGTTCAGCAGGTTGGAAGGTCGGAGAAAAAACCCATTTTAAGTCAATGAGGAGAGTGTGTAGTTCCAAAAGTTCTGATGATTTACAGATAAACTTCAAAGGTAATTTACTGTAAATGGCTGTGGCACTGGGAAATGGTCTTGGGGAACGTGTCACTGTCACCAAACCTGTTAGAAACGTCTTACTTCATATTCGGGCAAGTGTCGTGTTGTACAAGGCTAAATTAAGGGTTCACGGCCAATTCAAGGGTTACCCCGAAAAGATAATTTGAAGGTACCGAAAATTAGAACTATTATTCAAAGGTTATCAAAATCGAACGATTTTATTTGAGGTTACTGAAGACGAACCATACATTCAAGGTTTCCGAAAGATACATTCGAGGGTTGGTGAAAAACTAACCAACATTCGGGGTTTTCAAAAACGAACCTACATTCGAGGGTTGAGTGAAAACGAAGAGTACAATCGAGGGTTACTGAAAGATACATTCTAGGGTTAGTGAAACGAACATTACAGTGAGGGTTTAATGAAAAGATTACATTCTAGGTTAGTGAAAACGAACATTACAATCGAGGGGTACTGAAAGATACATTCTAGGGATAGTGAAATGACATTACATTCGAGGGTTAGCGAATGAGAATTTCTTAGGGTTAGTGAAAACTAAACCACACATTCGAGGTTTACCGACAAAGAAACAATACATTCAAGGGTTAGTAAATGATACATTCTAGGGTTATGAATGGCTTAGTAAATTCAATAATTATCAAAATTTCGATAAGTATCGAAAATATAGCCGGCGAGTTTGAAAATCTAGTTTGAATAGTTGATTTTCGTCCGAATTACAAGTTCGGCCCGAGTCGAGTTCGGGTTTGGTTTGTTCCTCACAGTTGCAGTGGTGGTTGTGCGCTCTAAAATCTGGTTTGAAATCAGTCCATTGGGAACACAGGTTCAATTTCTCAGTTCATTCATTTTTTTTGTTCTCATTATGTTCTAGTAAAGATAAGATTCTACATGTACTGATATCCCATCTATTGCCTTGTGGGATCAGAAGTAAAAAACTTTCATTTTAACAAGACACAGTTAGAAGATGGCAGTTCGATTCCCCCATAACTTTTATTTTTATTGAAATTGTTAACTTTCTGTTTCTACGAGCCTGTAGCAGAACAGATTTTCTTTTTGGTATTGAAAAGCAAAGGGATCTTTAATCATTGTTAGGGAAAGAAGCATTATAAATGTGGTTTTACGCAAAACCACTGCACTGAATCTGTGTTCTGTGTCAGAGGGAAGGAGGATCTGTGTAACATGATTTGCTGTCAGTTCCAAGAAAGCAAGGCTGAAGCTGTCCAGTACAAGGTATGTGTACATTAGCTTGGGTGTTCCCTGATCCCCCTAGGAACCCACAGGTTCTTTTATAAATCACCACAGATCCAAACAAAGGTGGAAGGTGAGTACCAAGCTTTTTGTGATCTTTAGGATAATTTGCCTTTCTATGGGGGGAAATGTCTTGAGACTATACTTGTCTCCCTTTAAGGATGGAACATGCCTTGTTGGTTGGTGATCAAGCAAGTGAATTTCTAGGCAAGGTTTATTTTATTTTATTATTTTTAAGAACCCCCGTTCAATGAAGAGAGGAATACGTGGTCCATCTCTTATTGTGGCCTAAAATCTACAAGATGGCAACACCCACAACTAAACATGCCCTATCCCTTTAAATTGCTACGTCATTTAAAGGCACAGTTTTTTTCCTTAAAGCAATAAAATTAAATGATTTTCATTGCAACACCAAACAGCATTACAGGAACTTTATATTTATTTTTTTAAAAAAATTTAGATGGTTTACAAACAAATACAATATAAATATAAATTCCAGCTATTTACAGGTTTTAAGATACATTCAGAAAATTCACGAAACACCACCGTTAACTGTTTTATGTAGCGCTATGTCTGAAGAAGCGTCCGAGGAGGAAAAAATAAAGAAAAAATAAATCCCCTTTCTCTTAACTCTAAAGGTTAACAGTAATCGCAAAACACCTGCTGGTGTAATATAGTACATAACTCATTCCATATCCATGACTAAAATGTCACACTTCAACCTCTACACCTTTCAGAGTATTGTGGGTGGTGAAGGACACAGATTGCTTTAATTTCATGCTTTCAAAATATTTCTCAGATAAAGTATAAGCCATTCATTCCGAGCTCACCTATGTGAATTTTTTTTCAGGCAACGAAACCAACCATATTCTGCTACCATTGAATCCAACAAGCACACAATAAACCTGAATATACATGTTAGCCCAGAATAAGCTTTCCGAGATGGATTGATAAATAGAAATTGCCCCAAATGGACAGTGTGCAACAACTGTTAAAATGAGCCATGTCATTAACACAGTTATAAAACTTCCTGTAAAATAGACTTTACCCTCGTAATGTGAGACTCTGGTCTTCGATTGTAGAGACTCTTATCTACTCTACACTGTAGGCTTTATACTCCATAATGTAGCCTATATCCTCATAATATGTAGGTTTGGGTTTATACTCCATAATGTTATTCCTCTATCCTCTAAACATGTAGGGTTTATACTCCTATTGTAGCCTCTATCTCTACATGTAGGCTTTAATACTCCAGAAATGTAACTCCTATCGTCAAAATGTAGGTTTTATTACTCCATAATGTTATGTAGCCTCTATCCTCTAAGCATGTAGTTTTATCTTGCATTTGTAGCCTTCTATCCCTACATACTAGGCTTTATACTCCAGAATGTATTCCCTCTATCCTTAAACATGTAGAGTTATACTGCATAATGTAATTACTATCTCTAACATGTAGGTTTATACTCCATATGTAGCCTCTACCATTAACAAACATGTTGGGTTTTACTTCAATCATGGCGCTCTTACCGTCTAACACGTAGGTTTACTCCATAAGGTAACCTCTACCCTCTACCATGTTAAGGTTTATACTCTTTGCCATCCTCTCCTGCAGACTCTTTTCTTCGTTCTTGCTTCTGGCATCTATCATTTAACAACACTGTAGGACTCCATTATTTTTTTGTATACATGTATTTATTTACCTCCCTACATCTAAAAGTAACCACAAATTTTACATTTATTACAGATGTTCTTGTTTTCTGTTTTATCCTATGGGGTTTTCGGCTCCTTAATAACAGATGATCTTAAAAAATGTCCTCTCGACTTGGCCCAATTCCAATTCCCATGGTCTTCTCACTATGTCCCTTTGTTTTTGCATCTGTAAACCTTGAGAGGATAACCTTGTAAATCCTGTCTACTTCAGTAGAACAATAGGGAAACTTTATATCATCCCCAGTATATATGCCATTCCATTCCTAAACTGTTATTGGTGCTAATGGGCCTCGTGATTGGGCAAATGGCAATATGAGACCAACCACAGAAGAGGTCTGAACCACCTGCTTTACATTATACACTTTATTGTGTGATACAAGCATCAGTATTGGACATTTCCTACGCCCTCAAGATAATTCACGGACACTGATTTTTAAAGGATAGTACATTGGGAGATGTGGTTTTGTTTCCGATTTGCCCCTTAACTGGTAGTATAATTTTACCCAACTTAGCACTGACTCTTTTTTTTGGTCTTGTCCCTATTCTTTATATATCCAGTTTGAACAAACCTTACATTCAAGGCTGTCTAACAAGTGCCTTATGGCCCGCATAGACAGATCGATAATTATCGGGCGATCGCGGGCACAAATGTTGATCGCCAAAAATTTTACCCATGCCCTAACACAAAATGTCGGCAGGGCATCGATCGGCCAATATCCCACATCTATGGCACAATAAGTAATTATAAACTCTTTGTTTATGTATAGTTTTTCTGTCACTGAATGGTGAAAGTTGGTACTTGAACTGCTGGTGGGAAATTCCCTCTCCCATGCTGCTTCATAATTAAGGATTACTGAGCATACTTGCCCTCACAGAGAGTCAGATAGTTGGCAGGGTGGGATTAGTCAACGCAGAAACACAACACCTAGGTAAGTCAGCATAGATGTATTAATTATTTAGGGGACACTGGATTGCAAACTATTGCATGTATACTGCAATTTCTGTCTTGCTCATAGGTTTTGATTCAGTGTCCTTGGATTTCAATGAACACGTTAGTATTAATGTAACATTCTTATTGGAATGAATATAATCACAATACCACTGAAATCCAAGTCTGGCTCATATTCTTTGCATATTAATGGGGAGGGGATGCAATAATCTGCAGCAACCAATCCGATTTTATAATACTGCCTAGTAACCCAGTAAAATGCTAACGTCTGATTGGCTTATACAAATATAAATAAGCACAGGTAAATTTTACAATTTTTGCAACAGCCCCCGTTGCGTGTTGACGACCCCCAGAAACATGCCACACACCATGACCTGATCAAGCACGTCCGTTCTGTAATATATTGTAAAGTCATTATCCTTGTTTCATCGAAACTACTGCTTTCCTCCTCGTTTGTAAATTACAGTATCATATGACTATACAGGTGTCCACTTTGGGAATTGTCTGTTCTCTGTAAGTCCTCAGTCAAGGAAAAACGCTGAGCGATGTTCAATTTTTCTGCGGAACATTCTTTTCCACGTGATGTTCAATGTCACCTCAACTTCCATTTTTCTCATCTTAGTATCTATCATGTGTCCCAATCTGATTGCCAATACACGCAGACAGATCGCCTTTATTACCTTTCTCTTTCCTGCTATCTAAAAAATACGGACCATGGTAAAAATGGGCGGTCGTTGGGGTTCAAAAAATGTATAATACAAGGAGGAGATAATGAACCATGAGGCAACCTGGAGATTAATAAGGAAATGAGGCAAAATGTGAACAGGCACTGTAGATATCTAGATTTATGTGACTGCGGGGGGCCCTCCTTCTGGCAAAGTTATGGACAGCATGAGAGACGGAATACATTTAAAACTGGGTCCTTAATCAAGTGGCCATGGCTTAAAATCTACTGACTGTCAAGGCCTGTGCAACGATATTATTGATGGATAACTGAGGTTGCATGCAATAAAAAGGTGCAAGGTAGATAACATTGATTAGCTGCAGCAGATAATAGCACCAGACAATCTTTTGTCACCAGGCCACAATGTTTCAAACTTCCTGCTACTGAGGAGATGCTTAATGAAACTTAATGTTGGAAGAAAGGAAGTTTCATGAACAGATGACTAAATGATTGATGGCATAGTGCCCACCCCCAGTTAATGGACAATATCTTGCTAAAGGCTAGTACCCACATGCAATGTGACACCATGGACGGCAGATAGGACATAGAATGCCTGTTCGTGAGGGGTGGGTAGACCGTACGGTGGTGGCTGCTCGATCAGGCACCGCTTGTGTCCACCACTACAACGACCGAAAAGCTCAAAGGAGATGATTACTCCAAGAAAGCCATTCGTTCTTCAGCAGTCACTTTGCATATCACACACGTACATTAAAGGGCGTTAGGTAGAGATTAAAAGGAGCGGTATTAAAGGTTGGACTAGATGGACGTTATGTCTCTATACAAACTCCAATCTATGTTTAACTATGTAACTGTTATAAGACAATTATGAGTAGGGTATAGAGGTTGACTAGAGGACGTATGTCTTTATTACAACTCCATAACTGATGGTACTATGGTAACTGTTATCAGGACATTATGGTACGGTATAGAAGGTTGGACTAATGGACGTTATGTCTCTATACAACCTCCAATACTGTGTTACTATGTAACTGTTCATATAGTAAACTTTATGAGTAGGGTATAGAGGCTGACCTAGATGAGACGTAATGCTTTATACAACTCCATTACTATTTACTATGTACTGTTTATAGAATATGAGTAGGGTATAGGGTTGGGACTAGATGGACGTTATGTCTTTATACCAATCTCCCTTATATGTTCTATAACTGTTATACATACATTAATGGGTAGGGTATACAAAGGTTGGACTAAGACGTATTTCTCTATACAGACCTCCAATATTATGTTACTATGTAACTGTTATACAGACATTATGGGTAAGGTATAAAGTTGGACTGATGGACGATTGTCTTATAACGACCTCCATTACTTGTACTATGTAACGTTATCAGATTATGGGTAGGGTATAAAGGTTGGATTAGATGGATTATGTCTTTAATAACAACCTCCAAACTACGTTACTATGCAATGTTATACAGACAATATGGGTAGGTTATAAAGGTTGGGATCTGATGGACATGTCTTTGTACAACCTCCAATATTATGTTACTAATGTAACTGTTATAACAGACATTATGGGTAGGGTATAAAGGTTTGGATTAGATGGACGATGTCTTTATCAAAACCTCCAATACTGTGTGCTAGTCTGTTATAGAGACATTAATGGGTAGGGTATAAGGGTTGGACTAGATGGATTATGTCTTATAAACCTCCATACTAATGTTTTCTATGTACTGTTATACAGACATTATGGGTAGGTATAAAGGTGGACTATGATGACTATATGTCTTTATTCAACCTCCAATACTATGTTATATGTAATCTGTATACAGACCATTAATGGGTAGGGTATAAAGGTTGGACTAGATGGACGTTATGTCCTTTATACAACCATCCAATACTTATGTTTACTAGGTACTGTTATACAGACATTATGGGTAGGGTATAGTTGATAGATGTTATGTTGTCTCTATACAACCTCCCAATACTATGTTTACTAGTGTAACTGTTAGAAAGACATTATGGGTAGGTTATAAAGGGTGGACTAGATGGAACGTATGTCTTTATACAAACCTCTGACAATACTAGGTTACTAGTACTGTTTTATACATACTTATTGGTAGGGTATAAGTTGGATTAGATGGATGTATGCTCTTACACCCCCATAGCATGTTACTATGTATGGGTTAGGGTAGTTAGTGTGGACAGATGGACTTATGTCTTTATACAACTCCAAATTAATTTACTATGTAACTGTTATACAGACATTATGGTAGGGTAGAAAGGTTGGACTAGATGGATGTCATGTCTGTATACAACCTCCAATACTATGTTACTATGTAACTGTTAACAGACATTATGGGTAGGTAATAAAGGTTTGGACTAGAGACTATGTCTTATCAAACCTCCAATACTATGTTGTACTATGTAAATGTTATACAGACATGATGATGGGTAGGTGTATAAAGGTTGGATTAGATGGACCTTATGTCTCTTATACACCTCCAATACTATGTTATCTATATGTACATGTTATACAGGACATTACTGGGTAAGTATAAAGGGTGACTAGATGGACGTATTCTTTATACCACCTCCAATACTATGTTCTATGTACTGTTATAACGACAGTATGGGGTTAGGTATTAAGGGTTGGATAGATGGGTATGTCTTTATACAACTCAATACTATTTACTATGTAACTGTATATCAGACAGTATGGGTATGGTATAGAGGTTTGAGCAGATGGACGTATGTCTTTATACAACACTCAATACTATGTTACTATGTAACTGTTCTACAGACATTATGGGTAGGGTATAAAGGTGGACTAGGAGGGATGTATGTACTCTATACACACCTCCACATACGTGTCTACTAGGTAACTGTAGACGGACATTATGGGTGGATATAAAGGTTTGAGACTAGATGGGACTAATGTCCTTTTATACAACCTCCTGCATCTATGTACTATTAACTGTTAACAGGACTTATGGTAGGGTTAAAGGTTAGATTAGAAATGGATGTATGTCCTATACAACCTCCAATACTATGTTACTATGTACTGTTATACAGACATATGGGGTAGGTATAAGGTTGCTGGACTAGATGGACGTATGTCTCATACACCTCCATTTTTTACTATGGTTACTATGTAAACTGTATACAGACATTATGGGTAGGTTATAAGTGGATTAGATGATGGTATGTTCTCTTAACAACCTCGATTAACTATGTTATATGTAATTGTTATAGACATTATGGGTATAGGGTATAAAGGTTGGACTAAAGGACGTATGTCTTTATACAACTCCAATACTATTGTTACTATGTAACGTTATACAGCATTATGGGTTAGGGTATAAAGGTTGGACTAGGATGTCTAATGTCTTTATCAACCTCCAATACTATGTGGTACTATGTAACTGTTTAAGCAAATTATGGGTAGGGTATAAAGTGGACTAGTATGGACGTATGTTTTTACGACAACCTCCAATTACTATTTTACTATGTAACTGGTTTATAACAGGACATTATGGGTAGCTAGGTATGAAAGGTGGATAGATGGACGTATGTGCTTTATACCAAACTCTCAATACTATGTTACTATGTAAACTGTTATACAGGACGATTATGGGTTAGGGTTAAAAGAGGGACTAATGGTACGTATGTCTTTAATACAACCTCCAATACTATGTTATACTATGTAAATCTGGTTATACAGACATTAGGTAGGGTATAAAGTGTTGGATAGATGGACTATGTATGTTATACAACCTCCAATACATGTTCTATGGTAACTGTTATACAGCATTATGGTTAGGGTATAAAGGTTGGACTAGATGGATTGTATGCTCTATACAACCCTCCAATACTGTGTTACTATGTTAACTGTTAGACAGAACATTATGGTAGGTATATAAAGGTTGGACTATGATGGACGTATGTCTTTATCCACCCTCCATACATGTTACTATGTACACTGTATTTAATCAGACATTAATGGGTAGGGTTATAAGTTTTAGATTAGATGGAGTTAGTCTCTATACAACCTCCAATCTATTTACTATTTAACTGTTAACGACATTATGGGTAGGGTATAAAGGTTGGATAGATGGCGTATGTTCTCTAGCACCTCCAATACTATGTACTAATGTTAACTGTTTATAGAGCAAATTATGGGTAGGGTATAAGGTTTGGACTAGCTGGAGTATGTCTTTATACAAACCTCCTACTATGTTACTATGTACTGTTTAAACAGACATTATGGGTAGGGGTATAAAGTTTAGATTAGATGTGATGGTATGTCCTCTATACAACCTTCCAATACTATGTCTAGTCAACGTTATACAGAATATGGGGGGGTATAAAGGTTGGACCGATGGACGTATGTGTCCTATAAAACCTCCAATACTATGTTGCTATGTAACTGTTATACAGACATTAGGGTCGGTATAAGGTTGGACTCGATGGACGTATGTCTTATAAACTCCAATATATGTACTAGGTAACTGTTAAAGACAGCTATGTTGGGAGGGTATAAGTTGGACTAGATGGACGTAGGTTAATACAACCTCCCATACTATGTTACTATGGAACCGGTTATAAGACATTATGTGTAGGGTATAAAGGTTGGACTAGATGGGAGTATGTCCTGGTAACAAAGCCCCAATATATGTTTACCATGTTACTAATGTAACTGTTAGACAGACTTATGGGTAGGGTATACAAGATTGGTACTAGCTTGACGTATGTCTTTATAACTCAGCAATACTATGTTACTGATGTAACTGTTTATACAGGACATTTATGGGTAGGGTATAAAGGTTGACTAGATGGACGTATGTTTTATACAACCTCCAATACTATGTTCTAGGAAACTTTAGACAACATATGGTAGGGTATTAAAGGTGGGACTAGATGGACGTATGTCTTTATAAAGCTCCAATACTATGTTACTATGTAAATGTTATACAAGAATTATGGGTAGGGTATAAACGTTGGACTAAGATGGATGTATGTTACTATACAACTCCAATACTATGTTACTATGTAACTGTTATACAGACATTAGGGTAGGGTATAAAGGTGGACTAGATAGGACGTATGTCTTTATACACCTCCAATTACTATGTTTACTATGTAACTGGTTATACAGACATATATGGGTAGGGTATAAAGGTTGGACTAGATGGACGGTATGTCTTATACAACCTCCAATACTATGTTACTATGTAACTGTTATACAGACATTATGTAGGGTTAAAGGTTGGACTAGATGGACGTATATGTCTTGTACAACCTCCAATACTATGTTACTATGTACACTGTATACAGACATATGGGTAGGGTTAAAGGTTGACTAGATGGATGTAGTGTCTTTATACAACCCCCAATATAGTGTTAATATGTAACTGTTAGACAGACATTATGGGTAGGGTATAAAGGTTGGACTAGATGGACGTATGTCTTTATAATACCTCAAACTATGTTACTATGTAACTGTTTATACAGACTTATGGGTAGGGTATAAAGGTTGGACTAGATGGACGTATTGTCTATACAACCTCCAATACTAGTGTACTATGTAAACTGTTAGACAGACATTATGGGTAGGGTATAAAGGTTGGACTAGATGGATGTATGTCTTTATACAACCCCAATACTAGTTACTATGTAAAGTATTTACAGTTATAACACATATGATAAACACATTTCCATTTGTATCGTTGATTGTATTTGGACCAGACACAGCTAGCTGGGTGGTATTAAAGGGATGTATTTAAAGCCAGCCAGAAAGTCAGTCTCCACACAATTTATAAGCAGATTCATTAATATCTATGTGTTTTGTATTAGATCTCCCTTTTGTTTACTGAAATACTACATGTTTAGGTTATCTGGTTCATACTACGTTATTGATCTGCCGGTAGTCTGGAGACCTTCCTTGGACTATTTTTAGTTTATGCCAAATCACTCTATTCTCCCAGGTTAAATGGAGGTTCCCTTGGAGGCAAAGGATAATTAGAATTGTCTCCAGGTAGGATAAAGCTGTGAGTGTCCAATGATTGAAATATTGTTGGCACCATTGTTATAATCTATAACGTAAAAAGTATAAAGTGTTGTATGGCGCTGTCTCTGGAAGGATGGGTAAGTACAAGAGAGAAGACTTATATAACCACCTTAATAGACCTTATTGTGTACGTTAAAGATATCTGGCCCTGGTAAGGAGTCGCTCCAGATAAAACCACAGGACTGGGCATTGCTCTTTGTCAGCCATAGAATGAATGTAGACTTTATATGGTCCATATTAATATACAGTCTCCTAAACCTATTGAGATGACATAAGGGAGCCTTTAATGATGTCATTAGCTGCACTGCTGTTGACTGTATATCCATGGATAAATGTGTGTGTGGGGTTTTCCAGGCTGATCCCTCATTGCACATTTATTTTAAACAAATTCTTTAACCATCACTTCATATCTTGTCAGGTTTTAGGAAAAAACAGATCCATTTATTGATGCCTCAGGCTTTGGTGCAGTCAACCTCGATGTACGTTCTCTTGTTTTTTATTTAGTGAATCTTGAATTAAACTTCCAATGACAAACAAGTGACCCGCAGCATTGAGTCGGACATATTAAATATATTCCTACAAACAGGAGGGGCAGTATTTGCAGCTAATTTTCAATAAATTCCACATATGTACATGGAGACAGCCATAACTGATGATAACACTTTCTGTTACTCATAGTCCTCTGCAGATGGTGATGTCAGCCTCATTTAATTAGAATTGGCTGGCCAGATCTTCCTGTGTAGAGGAGCTGGGTAGAAGAGATGGGGGAGCACAAGTTAATTTTCAAGTGAGCAACTCTGGTAATAACAAAGAATGAGGAATGTAGCAAGGATTAATATGTACATATCTGAACTGTTAGGTTTTAAGATGGTGCCATCATGCTCCTTAAAGGGATCAATACTGGAAAAAAAACATCTTAAATTGACCATTAATGAAACTAATATTTCTTAGCAACCACCACTGTACCATTTCTTTTGTTGATCTGTTCCCAGTTTCTTTAGATATCCAATCTGAAGAATATCACATTTCAACTGTCAATCAGTGCCTTATTATCATAAACTCTTCTGCAGTGAGCAGTTCTGCTGTAGCTGAAATTTTAAAAGTTGTTATGCAGTGTGTAGTTTGACAGTTGGTGGTGGTGAGAAATTCCCTCTCCTATTGCTGCTCATAGTGATACTGAGCTGCTTGCCTCATTAAAAGTCTGGTCAGACGGAAGGGGGAGTGGTTTTAAAAGTGGAAAGGGGGGGGATGCTGAGTGTGAGCAAAGCAAGTATTGGATTGAAGGGATGCAGCAACACACACACCTATGTAACATATTTATTATTGATAAAGATGACGAAAGTCTTTAATTTTGTTTTGAAATGGCCCTTTTAATTAATAAGCGACTGTTACTGAAACACAAGTATCATTATTTAATAAGAGACCAGAAATAAACATTGGAGATCCACTCCATTGGAGACACGGACTATTACATACTGTATATCCCAGCACTGTCATTTATCCTTACCGTGTGTTGCATGTTTTTGTTCTACATATAATTAGTATGAGCACAATAGGGTAAGGAAAGTTCAGTAGAAATATCTTATTTTTAAAATTCTTAGTTTATATTATGCATTCCAGTTATTCTACATATTCTCCTCCATTTTGAAAAACAGTTGAATTTAACCCCGTGCTATTTACCTGCTGTGAGCTGACATTTCGGTTCTTTAAAGACCTGTAAACCCCCCTAAACCCCCCAAAATAAGTATGTGCCATTCTTTTTTATTATTCACAGGGAGGTGAGAACGCTTATTCTCACCTCCCTGTGAATAATATTACGCTCGGGGGACCTGGAACTTACCTTACCCCCGCTCCACTTGCAGCTCTTCACTGACAGCCGCTTGCCCCGCCACGCCCTAGTCTTAGGCGCATGCGCGCCAATACAAAAGATAGGCGCGCGATCGGGACAGAACAGCTGCAAGTGGCTGCGCGATCGGGACAGAAACAGCTGCGAGTGGAGCAGCGGATAAGGTAAGTTTCCAGGTCCCCCGAGCCTAATATTTTCACAGGAGGGGAGAATAAGCGTTCTCACCTCCGTGAATAATAAAAAAGAATGGCACATACATATTTTTGGGTGTTTAGTGTTCCTTTAACGGTCCTTCTTCTTCCCAGAATGCACCACTATTAGGAATGTTCCTAACAGTAATTTCTACTGATTGGCTGTTGGATGGGTTCAAAGATGCTCAGATCTCTATTGAGCAACTGAATCAACCCAGGCGCTGGGTCAAGGGCAAGACCATAATGGTCTCTATTAGGGGTCAGTATTTCGGTTGCATTTATTTAACACAGACACCATGCTGAATGGGCAGATTAGGTCATTGGGATGGAAACTCTTAAAAGTATATGTTTTTGCACTGAACTTCCCTTTAACAGAAAAAACCACAAACAAACGCTGCACACATTACATAACAACTGTATTCATTCGCCCCAATACAAATTCTTTCTCAGGTTACATAAATAACGTTATAATCCAAACTACGACAAGAACCGATTAATCCCTAACACTAAATTTCAATATCAATCATCACCGCGAGATTTATTCAGGCCACATCTGACACACTGGAAACCTTCTGACCTAAACCGTGTAATGCCACCCCCCTGCGGAGACCTTCGCTGCCGTAATTGTTTTCCCCATCTTTTAATACTGGCAGCCCTGGAAGTCATTTCGTGGGGCTAAATAAAGATTAGCAGGCGCTGGGTAGAGAGCATGTAATCAGGGATACTCTGAATTTAGCAGATTTACATGAAATCCATAGCCCCTTTTCATAAGCCCTTAAAGGATCGAGGCCTTAATTATTCTACACCACTTATCTTCGCCTGACAGATTGCTCTCGAAAACAATTCAAATGATGAACGAAAGCCGACAAACAATGCACCGACAGAGCGACAATTCAGGGGGGGGGATGAAAGGACTTTCAGGGAGTGTGTTCCAATTAACCCTCCAAGTGCTAAAGCAATTTAACCATTTAGGGTACTGGAAAGACTTGAGTACACGGGGTGTTGCATCGCAATAAGGACACGAACAATCAGGATCCTTGAATAAAAGGGTGTCATCCACATAAAGATCAGAGTTACTGTGGTACCTGCAGTCTGAATGGAGAATGGATTGGGGGACCACGGTAGGTAGAATGCCACTGTGGTACCTGCAGTCTAAATAGTGAATGAATTGTGGGAACAGGTAGGTTGAGTTCACTGTGGTACCTCGCAGTCAAATGGAGGAATGTGGGACCAGGTAGGTGAGTGCAGCTGTGGTACTGCAGTCTAATAGTGAATGAATTGTGGACCAGTAGGTGTAGAATGTCACTGTGGTACCTGCAGTCTAAATAGTGAATGAATTGTGGGACCAGGTAGGTAGAATGTCACGTTGTACCTAGCGCTAAATAGTGAATGAATTGGGACCAGGTAGGTAGAATGTCACTGTGGTACCTGCAGTCTAAATAGTGAATGAATGTGGGACCAGGTAGGTAGAGTGCCACTGTGGTGTCCTGCAGTCAAAATAGTGAATGAATTGTGGGACCAGGTAGGTTGAGTGTCACTGTGGTACCTGCAGTCTAAATAGTGATGAATTGTGGGAACCAGGTAGGTTGAGTGTCACTGTGGTACCTGCAGTCTAAATAGTGAATGAATTGTGGACCAGGTAGGTAGAATGTCACTGTGGTACCTGCAGTCTAAATAGTGAATGAATTGTGGGACCGGTAGGTAGAATGTCATGTGGTACCTGCAGTCTAAATAGTGAATGAATTGTGGGACCAGGTAGGTAATGTCATTGTGGTACCTGCAGTCTAAATAGTGAATGAATTGTGGGACCAGGTAGGTAGATGTTCACTGTGGTACCTGCAGTCTAAATAGTGAATGAATTGTGGGACCAGGTAGGTAGAGTGCCACTGTGGTGCCTGCAGTCAAATAGTGAATGAATTGTGGGACCGTAGGTAGGTAGAGTGCCACTGTGGTGCCTGCAGTTTAAATAGTGAATGAATTGTGGGACCAGGTAGGTGAGTGTCACTGTGGTACCTGCAGTCTAAATAGTGAATGAATTGTGGGACCAGGTAGGTTGAATGTCACTGTGGTACCTGCAGTCTAAATAGTGAATGAATGTGGGACCAGGTAGGTGAATGTCATGTGTACCTGCAGTCTAATAGTAATGAATTGTGGGACCAGGTAGTAGAATGTCACTGTGGTACCTGCAGTCTAAATAGTGAATGAATTGTGGACCAGGTAGTTGAGTGTCCTGTGGTACCTGCAGTTAATAGTGAATGAATTGTGGGACCATGTAGGTTGAATGTGTGGTACCTGCAGTCTCAAATAGTGAATGAATTGTGGGACCAGGTAGGTAGAATTGTCACTGTGGTACCTGCAGTCTAAATAGTGAATGAATTGTGGGACCAGGTAGGTTGAGTGTCAGTGGTACCTGCAGTCAAATAGTGAATGAATTGTGGGCCAGTAGGTATGATGTCACTGTGGTACTGCGTCTAAATAGTGAATGATTGTGGGACCAGGTAGGGTAGAATGTCACTGTGGTACCTGCAGTCTAAATAGTGAATGAATTGTGGGACCAGGTAGGTTGAGTGTCACTGTGGTACCTGCAGTCTAAATAGTGAATGAATTGTGGGACCAGGTATTGGTTGAGTGTCACTGTGGTACTGCCAGTATCTAAATAGTGAATGATTGTGGACCAGGTAGGTAGATGTCATGTGGTACCTGCAGTCTAAATAGTGAATGAATTGTGGGACCAGGTAGGAGTGTACTGTGGTACCTGCGTCAATAGTGAATGAATTGTGGGACAGGTAGGTTGAGTGTCAACTGTGTACCTGCAGTCTAAATAGAGAATGATTGTGGGACCAGAGTAGAGTGCCACAGTGGTACCTGCAGTCTAAATAGTGAAGATTGTGGGACCAGGTAGGTAGAATGTCACTGTGGACCTGCAGTCTAAATAGTGAATGAATTGTGGGACCAGGTAGGTAGAATGTCACTGTGGTACCTGCAGTCTAAATAGTGAATGAATTGTGGGACAGGTAGTTGAGGTATGTCACTGTGGTACCTGCAGTCTAAATAGTGAATGAATTGTGGGGACCAGGTAGTTGAGTGTCACTGAGGTACCTGCAGTCTAAATAGGCATGAATTGTGGGACCAGGAAAGTAGAGTGCCACAGTGGTACCTGCAGTCTAAATAGATGAATGAATTGTGGGACAGGTAGGTAGAATGTCCCTGTGGTACATGCAGTCTAAATAGTGAATGAATTGTGGGACCAGGTAGGTAGAATGTCATCTGCGGTACCTGCAGTCTAAACGGTGAATGGATTGTGGGAGGATGGTACTGTAGATAGGCAGGGTGCCTCTAGGGGGAGCAGTGCCACTCCCTACTAAAGAAGTCATTGGAGTGCCTTGACCAGGATTTTCAACCTGCCAATTGGCCTGGTGGCCCTGGTAAATAGAGTGTTGCTGTGGTACCTACAGGGAGATGCACCAAGAGGCCACTGCTCCTGTTCTTTAGTTTAATTCACGACTTACCAATGCTATATCGGTTAGCGTGACTAAACGCCTCCATTACAGTGGCTGCGCGGAAGCTAGCCTCGCATCTGCCGCAATGTGTTATATGCCGAAAGTGGCATTCTATTGCGGCATTAAATGCCATTAAATGAAATAAGCGATGAACCAAGAGCTGCTTCGGCATCCCTATACCATCGCTCTCGGATGCATCGGCCTGCTAGTGTTTTATCTGCCCACATTTCACATAGGGACTGAGCTTCCTTCAGCCACTTTACCACTTGTAAACTGTAAAAACCATGGCTGTTTGCATTGGGGCCCATTTAAATTCCATGCAACAACTGCTACTCAATATTACATTCTCCCAAATCTTTACTTGTGTATCATTTCTATTCCCTATCATTTTGTCCCCCAATTTCATGCTTTAGAACTCTGCACCCTGTATAACGTGATGGATCTTTCACTGCTGTAATCTGATTTGATTTGGTTAGATCCACTTTGCTTTTCCTTCCTTCTCTCTCTCTCCCCGGTGCTATAAATTTCTAAAGGTCTCGCTAAGTGCGATGTTGTTCTCAATCTTTGGGTATGAAACATCTATTAGGTTAAAGTTGTTCACTAAATGCTAATAATAAAAATGAAAGGATAAGAATACTGCTATTCAGCTATCCATAATGTGTCCAATACACATTTCTATGTAATTTTAGCATCTATGCCTCTGTCTATCAGTTGTCACACTTGAATACGTACTTAGCACACATTAATCTTCCCACACAAAATAAAAACTCCCACCTCCTTGAACTGGGTTCTTGTGGATGAACCAGAGACTGGGGACCTTGCGGTTGAACTGTAGATATATATATAGCTGCAGGTCACCTTTGAAGAGCCAACAGAACTTCCTTCAGGAGACCACAGACCCAATGATATCGAGGCAAAGATTTATGGGGAAATGGTGTGTTCCTGGGAATCAGGAAGTTAGGAAAGATCAAAGAGTGAAGATCAATCTGTACCACTGAACATCTGAACATCTGTGAGGGATCTGCTATTTGGAGAACAAGAGTTGATGGGCTTGATGAGGAAACAATCATTTTATTTAGGTTAAAGAAGAATGAAAGTCTAAAAATAACTTCAGGTGATTTCCCAAAGGTAATTTTTAGAATAATAACAAATACATAAAAACATTTTAATCATTGATTCCCTTTGTTCTTGCTTCCCATGTGCGCCGCTATTGGTAAGGTAAGCCTCATTGAGTTCTATGGGATAGTGTCAATAAAGATTTGTCTCCTGAAGAACTGTTATCATTTATAAAGGTAAAAATATAGCAGATAAGGTCCTCATTAAATGGGGAACTCATATGAACTAAATGTATCATTAGACTTTCCTTCTCCTTTAGGTTTAAAGGGCCGTATAAAGGATCGCTATCACTAAAGGGTAACTGTGTTCTCCAAGTCTCTAAACTAATAGAATATATATAAAATGCCTTCCATCATACTCTCAAATAAAACCTAAATCACATCTCTAATAAAATGTGTTAAAATGTGTAAAAATAAAATGTGTAAAAGCAATATATTACTTCCTGCTGAACACTTCCTGTTTTCAGTCATGTGAAGCTTGCGTCATGTGACCAGCCCCTGCCTGCATATAGGCCCCTTCTCAACTGTCATTTTTTCTCCAGTTACTTCCTGATTCCCAGCAATTAAGTCTTTACTGATCATGCTTCTCTCCTGGGGCAGAGGGGCGGGCAGAGATAAGGTGATGTCACTCAACATACTGAAGCAGGAAGTTTGAACATTCACCCCAAAGTCATTTCTCACAGGCTGAAGCCAGACATGTGATTGTCAGCTCATTAAAAAGAATACTGCAGGCTTTCATTTAACCCTAACTTGTTTCGAGACCACAGTTGCCCTTTAATAACTGATAGTCATTAGTATGGTAAGTTAAGTAAGACCGGCATTAGGTCAGCATCATAGGTAGGGTAAGGCCTGTATTAGGCAGGCATCATAGGACGGGTAAAGCCTGCATCGGGGGCATCTTGGTAGTAGGTAAGCCTGCATTAGGTACCATCATAGGTAGGGTAAGGCCTGCATTAGGTAGAAACACATAGATAGGGTAAGGCCTACATTAGGTAGAAACCATTGGTGGGGTAAGGCCTGCATTAGTATCCATCATAGGTAGGGTAAGGCCTGCATTAAAGGGCAAGTCCAGCCCTAAATGTAAACCTACAACAGGTAAATCACCCCCCAAAACACTAAATGGTATAGTTTGAAATGTAAAAATATATAAGTCTAACCTGAAATCCTGCACAATGTCCTGTTTTCCCTGTTTCTGCTTCCTGGTTCTTCCAGTAGTAACTGTCCGTTATGGATTTGACAGTTGACATGCAGCCAATGACAATGTTAACCACCTAGCTGCCTCTTCTGAGCATGCCAGGCTCAGTACAGGCTCAGTACAGGTTTCTAAATTGCTCAGTTTCCATGAGGGATCCAGAAGCATAGCAGGCATACAGTAATGAATTCATAGGACAAACTATGATATATCAACATATTTTAAAGAGGCCATTCTTCTAAAAGATGTTCTTATGAGGGTGGAGTTGCCTTTTAAGTAGACATCATAGTAGGGTAAGCCTGCATTAGGTATCCATCATAGGTAGGGTAAGGCCTGCATTAGGTATCCCTCATAGGTAGGGTAAGGCCTGCATTAGGTATCCATCATAGGTAGGGTAAGGCCTGCATTAGGTATCCATCATAGGTAGGGTAAGGCCTGCATTAGGTATCCATCATAGGTAGGGTAAGGCCTGCATTAGGTATCCATCAAGGTAGGGTAAGCGCATTAGGTACTAGGTGGGTAAGGCCTGCATTAGGTATCATCATAGGTAGGGTAAGGCCTGCATTAGGTAGAAACCGTTGATGGGTAAGACCTTATTAGGTATCCATCATGGAGGTTAAGGCTGCATTAGAAGTCACGATAGGTAGGGTAAGGCCAGCATTAGGTAGGCATCATAGGTAGGGTAAGGCCTGCATTGGGTATCCATCATAGGTGTTATGGCCTGCATTAGGTAGGCACGATAGGTAGGGAAAGGCCAGCATTAGCAGATATCATAGGTAGGGTAAGGCCGCATTAGGTATCCATCATAGGTAGGTTAAGGCTGCATTAGGTAGGCACGTAGGTAGGGGTAAGGCCTGCATTGGAAGGCATCATAGGTTGGTTAAGGCCTGCATTAGGTAGACATCATAGGTAGGTTAAGGCCAGGGTTAGGAAGGTCATAGGTAGGGTAAGGCCTGCATTAGGTAGGCAGGATAGGTAGGGTAAGGCCTGCATTAGGAAGGCATCATAGGTTGGTTAAGGCCTGCATTAGGTAGACATCATAGGTAGGTAAGGCCAGGGTTAGGAAGGATCCATAGGTAGGGTAAGGCCTGCATTAGGTAGACATCATTGGTAGTTAAGGCCAGGGTTAGGAAGGCATCATAGGTAGGGTAAGGCCTGCATAGGTAGGCAGGATAGGTAGGGTAAGGCCAGCATTAGGAAGGCATCATAGTAGGGTAAGGCCTGCATTAGGTATCCATCATAGGTAGGTTAAAGCCTGCATTAGGTAGGCATATTAGGTAGGGTAAGGCCTGCATTAGGAAGGCATCTAGGTAGGGTAAGGCCTGCATAGAAAGGTATCATAGGTAGGGTAAAGCCTGCGTTAGGTAGAACAAATTGGTAGGCAAGGCTTGCATTAGGTAGGCACGATAGGTAGGGTAAGGCCTGCGTTAGGTAGACACAATTGGTAGGCTAAGGCTTGCTTAGGTAGGCACGATAGGTAGGTAAGGCCTGCTAAGGAAGGCATCATAGGTAGGGTAAGGCCTGCATAAGGAAGGCATCATAGGTAGGGTAAGGCCTGATTTGTGGTAGGCAGGTAGAGTAAAAAAGTTTGAATTTAGGGCTAGGCGTCAATCAGAGAATCGCAGACCAGTGCATGTCTGTGGCCACATTACATGATCACATTACATGCACGTGATCTGATTTCGGAGACCACCATTTTTTTGCGTCCTACTAATGCAAGCGCTAGCCTACCAATTGTTCTACCTAACGCGAGGCCTTACCCTACCTACGTGCCACCTAATGCAAGCCTTAGCCTACCAATTGTGCTACCTAACGCAGGCTTACCCTACCTATGATACCTTTCTAATGCAGGCCTTACCTACCTATGAATTCCTTCACTCGCCCTCCCTCCTCTACTCCCCCTTCCTCTCTCTCTCTCTCGCCTCCTCTTCCTCTTCGCCTTCTCCCCCCCCCCCCCCCCTTCTTCTCCTCCCTCTCTCTATCCCCTCTCCCTCTGCCCTTCCTCCCCCCCCTCTCTTTCCCGCCTTCCTCGACCTAATGCAAGCCTTAGCCTACCAATTGTGTCTACCTAACGCAGGCCTTACCCTACCTATCGTGCCTACCTAATGCAAGCCTTAGCCTACCAATTGTGTCTACCTAACGCAGGCTTTACCCTACCTATGATACCTTTCTAATGCAGGCCTTACCCTACCTATGATGCCTTCCTAATGCAGGCCTTACCCTACCTAATATGCCTACCTAATGCAGGCTTTAACCTACCTATGATGGATACCTAATGCAGGCCTTACCCTACCTATGATGCCTTCCTAATGCTGGCCTTACCCTACCTATCCTGCCTACCTAATGCAGGCCTTACCCTACCTATGATGCCTTCCTAACCCTGGCCTTAACCTACCTATGATGTCTACCTAATGCAGGCCTTACCCTACCTATGATGCCTTCCTACCCTGGCCCTAACCTACTATGTGTCTACCTAATGCAGGGCCTTAACCAACCTATGATGCCTTCCTAATGCAGGCCTTACCCTACCTATCCTGCCTACCTAATGCAGGCCTTAACCAACCTATGATGCCTCCTACTGCAGGCCTTAAACCCTAACCTATCGTGCCTACCTAATGCAAGCCTTAACCTACCTATGATGGATACCTAATGCAGGCCTTACCCTACCTATGATATCTGCGTAATGCTGGCCTTTCCCTACCTATCGTGCCTACCTAATGCAGGCCATAACCTACCTATGATGGATACCCAATGCAGGCCTTACCCTACCTATGATGCCTACCTAATGCTGGCCTTACCCTACCTATCGTGACTTCCTAATGCAGGCCTTAACCTACCTATGATGGATACCTAATAAAGGTCTTACCCTATCAACGGTTTCTACCTAATGCAGGCCTTACCCTACCTATGATGGATACCTAATGCAGGCCTTACCCTACCTATGATGGATACCTAATGCAGGCCTTACCCTACCTATGATGGATACCTAATGCAGGCCTTACCCTACCTATGATGGATACCTAATGCAGG